>VWZU01004414.1:172823-198564 GCA_013397095.1 Sterrhoptilus dennistouni | reverse complement strand
AAAATCCACTAAAGCACTGTATATTTCCCCCAGCATGGGGAGGTAATTGCTGTTGGAAGGAAAGGTCCCCTGTACTGTTGGCAAACATTGAGGTTGTGTGTGGGGTGGAGCAGGACAGAGAATCATCTCAGTTCTGCAGATGCTCCATAAAATGTCAAAAAGCCTCTCCAGCAAGGGTGTCCATTCATCACCTCACAGGGTAGTGTTTTCCCAAATGTTTGCTGCAACCTGCAGATATCCACAGACCATCCAGAGGCTCCACAGAGCTTGGAGGACATGGGAGACTTCATAAGAGGTTAACACACCTCACAGTGACCCTGGGCTCCCTAATTTAACAGGATGGGAGTATCTCTCTATGCAGTGTTAGCCCTAGAATTCCAAACACTCCTCTGAGGCAGAAAGCCCCCTATTTTAATTTGGGCATACAACTGAAAAAAACAGTACCACCCTGTAAAACAGTCTTTTGAAAAGCATCATTTTATACTCAAGGATCCTCTGGCAGGATAAGCAGGTAGCAAGAATCCAGCAAGGGAGGGAGAGCAAACCAGGACAGAGCATCCTTGGGTAGTGTAAGGCAGAGCCTGAACAGGATGAGGCAATTCTGGTGCACCCCAGACTGACAGGAGTCATCTCCATCCCTTTCTCCCCACAGGTGTGAGAAGCTGGCAGAGGAGTGCCAGGACAACCCGTGCCGCAACGCCGGGCGCTGCGTCAGCCGCCAGGGCTCCACGCACTGCATCTGCCCGTCAGATTACCAGGGGGAATACTGCACCCAGCCCATCATCACCCCAGCCATCGTGCCCACACAGTGGGCGCTGGGCCCCGAGGAGATCGCCGAGATCGCAGCCGGCGTGCTGGGGGCCGCCATCCTGGTCGCAGCCTTCGTGCTCGCCCGCAAGCGCTGCCGCCACCGCGCCAAGGCGCACAAGCCGGTGGCCCGCGAGGACCCCGACCTGCTCTCCAAGAGCGAGTTCTCCAAGAGCGTGGGTGTGGGCACCCAGCCCGTGCCCCCCATCGAGCTCAACATCCTCAGCGACGCGGCGCACAACAACCTGGACCGGGCCACGCCAGAGCAGCGCAAAGCCACCGGCACCCCGGAGTTCGTCACCTTCAACTCGGCCAACGCCCCGAAGCACCGGGGCACCATCGTGTGCAGCGTGGCCCCCAACCTGCCCCCCGTGGCACCCCCGTCCAACTCCGACAACGAGTCCTTCATCAAGTGCACCTGGGGCAGGGAGGAGATGGGTCAGTAGCCACAGCTTTTTCTTGCTCTTATGTATCCTTCTTTCCCTCAGAAGTGGATCTGAGGTTTGCAAACATGAGGGAAAAATGGTGTTGGTTAAAGCAAATCAAAGCAGGGGCAAACCTTGCTATAGGGCCTTCGTTGGCTCTTTCCTCCTGGTTCAACCTTGCTATAGGGCCTTCGTTGGCTCTTTCCTCCTGGTTCACCAGTACATCCCAGTTTTCTGCTTTAACCTACTTAGTCTTGTACACAATTAGCAGTGAAACCATGAATGCACAGCAGGCTATGATCCTGGGTCAAAAAACCCTGTAAAAGAGAAAAATTTGAAAAAAAAATTAAGATCCTAAAAGTGAGTAGGAGTTTTAGTGAAGACATTTGCATCAGTGCTCCTCAGCAGAGGGATCTCATTCTTAGGGGAACACCTTGAATGGCTCTGGACTGCAATGTTACCCCATGCAGGAGTTTCTTGCAAGACTAACTGCAGGGAAAGGGGGAGATCCAAAGGATCACTGGATAACTACCCAAATCCCTTTATAACATGAGTTTCTTGCATCCAAATATAATGATAAAGTATGTCTTTTGGGTGCTAGAGTAGTGGATATTTGTAGGCTGCTGGGGCCACTCCCTCAGCACAGCCAGGGTTGATCTCAGGTCCCCACAATTCCCACATCAGCAACTACACCTCCCCTCTCCCTACGTCTCCTCCCCAGTCTGCCACATCTCCTACAGGCTCAGAGCCTACAGAAGGAATTGGCAGGGGGGCGAGAGAGAGGCAACAACCACTAGAGCTGCAGCTAACACGACTTTCTTTTGTTCCAGTCTACCCAACAGAAACGACCTACTGGCCCCCCCGGTACGTGTCATCGGATGTCCAGGAATATTCCCACTACGAGATCATTCAAGGCCCCCCTGCCTCTTCCTCTCACCCTCCTCTCCCTCCACCACCCCCTCCCCCAGCAGACACGGAGCCGGTCGCTCTCTACGGGGGCTTCCCCTTCCCACTGGACCAGAGCAACAAGCGAGCCCCCATCCCACCCCGCTACAGCAACCAGAACCTGGAGGACTTCCTGCCACTGGGCCCCGTGGACATGGGAGCATCCCAGTGCCAGAACGAGTACACGGCCATCAGCTACTACCCAGCGCAGCTGGTGCAGGGCGAGGGGGTCCCGTACCAGCCCGAGCCGGGCTACAAGAGGGTCAGCATGCGCCTGAGCGTGGCCCAGCCCTCCTATGCCGACTGCGAGCTGGGCCACCAGCCCAGCATCCGAGCCCAGCCTCTCCCACCGCCCAACTATGAGGGCTCCGACATGGTGGAGAGTGACTACGGGAGCTGCGAGGAGGTGATGTTCTAGCGGGGCTTGCTTGTGGGATCAGGAGACAAGAGCATCTCCACGCAGAACAGAGTGCAGGGGGCTGGCACACGCTGCTGAAGGGAGACTTGTCTGCGTCCCCCCCCTGCATGGCTGGGTTGTAATTTTGGCTGGATCTTTCCCCTCGCTGCTCTCCACAGTGCTCCTGCTGCAAATGGAGGGGAAATGTTCCAGCCACTGCTGGGACATGGAGGATGCTCTGGGATGCCAGTGACTAACCTGCCTCCTCACCAAGGGAACTGTCTCCAATACCATGTAGGACCACAGCAGGCCACCTCCTCACACACCCCAGGCTTCCTTGCCACAAGGAGGATGAGGAGGAGGAGGGCAAGCACTTGCAGGTATGGCAGCAGTCATGGTGGAGGAAGGTGTGAAAGTATTAGCAATGCACAGCCTGGCAGTGTCCCATGTGGGGAACAGAGGCTCCCTGCTCCCAGCTCTGGCTCCAAGGGCTTGCATCAAGCCAACAGTTTGTTCGTGGAATGGATCAGCTGGTGCAAACCCTCTTCATGTCTGCTCCCTGGCACTGGGAGAGAGAAGAGGGAATGAAGCTGGTCCCACCAGCACATCCCTCACTGGCTAACAGAAGTCNAATTTGGTTATATAAAAGAGGAAAGATCCTCGTAGGCAAAAAAAAGAAGAAAAGAAAAAAAAAAAGTAAATTTCTGTAGAAGAACCAAGCAACAAGGTTTGTTACAGCAGGAACCGCCCACAGACTCAAAGCAGGCTGCCCAGCTGGGCTGTGTGCATACAAGTAAGGGGGACCCTGCCCCGAGGATTGTGTGCACAACCTTGTCCCTGTGGCTGTCACAGTCCCACAGTGAATAAAGCTGTACATGGTCCTCCCAACAGGAGGGACCCTGGAATATGACCAGAAAGGGGCACCAAGGCTACTGAGCATGGGTTTGCCTGTTTGTCCTTGTGCTTGGAAATGTTATCGTTTCTTTGTGAAAGGTTTTCTTTGGTTGGTTGTTTGATGTAACTTTTTTTGTTGTCGAATTTTTGGAAAGTATTAAAAGAGTTTGGATTTTTTTACTATTATGATTTTATTCAGTATCTCAGGGATTCTCTTGTAAATAAATAGGACATCCTTGCCTAGCTCCAGCCAAGGGAATAACAGCTTATTTTGGGCACCAAAAGCTTTCAGAGAAGTACCAAGACAGCAAGTTAAACACTTTTTAGAGGATCCTGTAAATGCCAGAGGGATGAGGCAGACAGACCCACAGTACCCTGTCTTGTTTTGGGAAACCATGAGCCTCCTATATCTCTTAGCTCAGGAGTAAAGGGGTTGAAATGACCCAAATTAAAGCCTTTGATGTGCATCCCCAACAAACACCACCTGTTTCACCTCTCAAAGCTCATTCACTTCCACAAAACTTTTTCACCAGCTCTGCTCAGCAGAAAGCAGTTCCTGCCTAGATTACAACTATTTTATCTAGTTGGTTTTATTCTGCTTGGTAAATCCCTCTGAACATCATCCTAAAATAGTGCATTTCTGTACTTTGTTTTGAGGACATTTAATTTTGAGGTGTCTCAGCAACAGGCACCACTTTTGCCCATAAGGAAAACACAAATTGTTCTTCCCAGCAGCAGAAGCAGCAGAAATAACAGTGATATTTTCCTTCAGACTTTTGAACTCCCCAGGGTTGCTTTGGCCAGTGGTCACAACACAGAGAAGGCAACTTGAGATGAAGCTGCACTAAGTGACACCTGGGAAGGAGCAGCTTCAGTAAAGCCATTTCATGGGATGGGGACAGCCCTGCAGTCCTCAACCCTAATAAAGGATAGCTGTGGATCCCACCATGGAGACTCTCCAGAGTCAGAAATACCCTGAAGCATCAGGAGTGACTGTGCTCACCCGTCCCTCTGCCCTGTTGTTCAGGTGACTCCACAGCTCTCATCAGCCTGCAAAAGCCTCCTAGTTTAAGAAAAAAATTCTGCTGGAGTTTCTAAAGATGAACTTTTTATAGCAGATTTCCCCAACAGCCCTGTAATGACACACTGCAATGGTATGAATTATTCAGCAGTGAGGATAAGCCGAGCTGCAGCAGTGCTGGCAGAGTCTCCCAGTGTGGGCTGACTTTTGCTTCTTTGATCTCTAGGGCGGATCAGCAGCAGCTCAGCATCCCCCATCTTTTTTCACATGCCAGGTTCTTTTTTTCAGCTGCAGCCCTACTTTTGGCATAAATAGGGAGATGAGAAACTAAGGCCCAGCTTTGGTGGGGCAGAGAAAAGCTCAGCCCTGCAAGCCCATAAGCTCTGCCCACAACCTACTTGCACAAATGAGGTCAAAAGAAAAATTAAATTTTCCAAGCAGCAAAGCTGGAACACTTTATTTGAAACCCTCACTAGGAGGGGAAATCATGTGCGCTGTGTGGGGGTGGGAGCAGCACAGGATGGGATCCTGGCTGCCTGCAGGGCTCCACGTCTCCTGCTCTCACTTCTTTTGGAAGAAAAACCCACACTTCACACCTGAAAGCCTTTACACATAAAAAATAGATCATATTTATTGATTAAAGTAAGATACATGATTCAGGTGTGGCACCAGCTCTGCTGCTGGGCAGCCACCTGTGCTGTACACTGACAATATCCATAGGCACAAGACATGGACGTGACCATTGCAATATTTACACAGACAAGTTTCTTGGTTACTGAGCAGCCTACAATACACAAGTGTCAAGTTTTCATGTCCATCGGGTCCTGTGCCAGCTCCCCCTGGCTCAGCAGAGCCCCTCACACCACATGTGCCACCAGCATGTCTTGCCCCATCTTCAAACACCTTTGCTCACCCCAATAAAAGCGAGGAGCTGCAAAACCCATTTAATGCTTCTGTGGTATCCCAGTCCCCTTGGAAATGAGGTCTTCACTGCTGCTTGCAAACTGAGTTTGGATGCCAGGAGGCTCATCAGCAAGCCCACCAATGCCTAGTGCCAGGCCAGGGACATTCCTTGGCACACGGCTGTCCCTAAAATGTGGCCAGCCTTCTTAGAGTGCACCACTAGCAGGGCAAGGGGAAGCATCAGATATCCCCTGCTCCTCACAGCACTCCCTCCTCTGCTTGACAATTCTGACTCAAACACAACCCCAAGGGCCACGCTGGGGTCAGTACACAGAGATGGACATGAATATTGCACTTGTCCCGCCTGTGTCATGCCCTGGAGCCCCTTTCCGGCCCTAGGTGCTTCCTCTCTATCCCCATGGTGCCCTCCAGAGAGAGGATTTGAGTTAAAGCTTTGCTCTGCTCCTGACCAAGCAACGCTGATCATGCCAAAACCCTCCCCAGCACAGCCTTGGAGGAGATGAGGTTGAGCCCCAAGAGATGCAGGGAGCAGAAGAGGGGCTGGAAAGGGGCAGTGACATGACACAGACCCACCCCACACCTGGCCATGGGTCCACGTACCAGCATGTGGCACTCAGAACAGCAAAGGGACACAGTGCAGACACAAGCACCACCCAGGGAGAGGGAGGCTGCAGGTACACTGCTCCACACAGCCTTCTTCTCACAGAACCTGGGCAAACACCAAAAATAACCACAAAGCTCACCCTCCACCAAAGATGGGAACACATCTGGTGTGTGTACTCACCCTCCTTTCCCACCACCAGCAGCCTTTGCCCATCCTCAGGGAGACATGACTGCAGTGGTTTGAGGGATGAAGGCTCTCCAGAGAGCCAGCATTTGGGAGATGCTGTGTTAGCAGGCATGAGTTCAGCCTGTCCTGTGGAGGATGCATTTGCTCCCTTGTCTTAAAAAAGTAGAAATCCAGCAGAAAGGCAAGGAAAGTCTCTATGGAGGAAGCTTGGCTCTCAGAGAAAGGAAAGCAGCAGCGCCACGGGACCATCCCTGTCAGGCATGCACCAGCCACGACAAAAGAAGCAACAGGAGCACAGGGAGAAGTGCCAGGGAGCTGCATCCTAGAGGACGAGAGGAGCTGGGCAGAAGCAGAGGATGCAGAGGGAGTGGAACCAGGAGAGGAAGAGTTAAAAACTGAAATATTAATGGAGTTTTTTTGTGTGTGATTTGACATTCAGTATCAGCCTGCAGAAGCAGGCGGAGCGTGCCAGGGCCAGCTCAGGCACTGTAAACAAGGTGATGTATCCTTGTGGTGTGTGGGCAGCATGTGGTGACCCCTGGGGACACCCCATCCCTTCCAAAGGGGACCAGCTCAGCCCCTTGTTATGGCAGAGCCTGTTTGCTCCCCACACAGCTCAGTTCTGTAAAGCTTCTGAAAGCCAAGCATTGGGTTGTGCGCTGGATGGGGATAAAGAAGCGGGCCAGGGGTCAGCAAACCCTCCCAGGCCAGGGAGGTGCCATGCCCAGTGCCCAGCTCCAGGGCCTGCTCAGAAGGAAACAGAGCTGAAGCACTGCAGGAGCCAGTGCCCACAGCTGGGGATCCCACTGAGAGAGACCTGTGGACCTGGCATGCTCCACACCTCAGGCTCTGCCCACCCTCCCCACAAGGTCGAGGTGAGGAGGGAGCTCCACACTCTCCAACCTGAGCTGAGGTTTGTCTGTTGCTGTAAAAAATAAAGTGCTCAGGAAAAAAAAAAATCAAACTGGCACAAAAAAAGAGTAGTCCCTGTTCCCTGCCCTGACTGAAGGGACAGGGGAAAATATGGAAAGGTTGGGATTTAAAATAATAAAATAAAATAAAATCTACATCCCTGGGATTCCTCACCTCTCCAAGTGCCTATTTACAGAGGAACTGTTTTGCTCTGCCCTAAGAGCCCCCAGGGAAGGCACTGCCCCAGCCTGGATCCCAGCTTCCAGACGGAGCCCAGGGCAGGATCCTGCTGCAGCGGGGCGGCCGTGGTGCCGGGCAGCCCTGTCCCCTCACAGACCAAACCCCCACGCTCCCCAAGAGGAGAGGGGAGGCCATTCCCAGGAGAGCAGTGCCTGGTGTCTATGCACCCACAGCTCAGCATCTGGAGGGGCCAGCAGGGTGAGGGGACGGTCACTGCACCAGGACAGTGGTGGCGTTCACCACGGTGGCCGCGGGTGACACCAGCTCCACCAGCGCCTCGTACGTGCCCACCACGAAGCCCACAAAGCCAAAGAGGCTGATGGCAATGTCCTTGACAATGACAAGGGGGTGCATGCCCTCGGAGTAGTAGGTGGCAATCTCCAGCAGCGGGGGGAAGATGAGAGCCAGGGCGCTGCTGCTGATGGAGCCCACCAGGGAGATGACCAGGTCCAGGCGCGGGATGAGGATGGCCAGCACACCTGGAGAAGGAACAGACACGGCATCAGTGCTGCCACCTCCCTGTGACAAAGCTAGCAAAACCCCACCCAGAGATGCCACTGGCTGAGTCACACCTCTGCCCTCCTCCCTGACAGAAGACAAGGCTGCATATTTTTCTGGCAACTCCTCCCCAAGAAGCAATTAAGCTGTTAAATTAACAACCCTTTTTGTCGCCCTGGGCGCCACCAGAGCGGGCTCCAAGGCTGAGCAGGATGGATGCCACTGGCTGCCAGCATTCCCGACCCCCCTGTGTGAGCCAGCACTCTTGCTCCCCACACCTGGGGAGCCAGAAAGCCTCAGAAACCCCATAAAAGCAGGAGAAGGGAAGAAAAAGGCATCTCCCCCACCCCAAATCAATCCATGTGGTTTGCGTGTGTTTAGAGCTGCTCCAGCAGCAGCACGCCCACGGCACAGCCCGGGGGAGAACATTTGTTAGGACTCATTTGTCAGGTGAGATCTGCAGCCAAGGAAAATCCCCCTGGGAGACTCCTGACAGCTTGAGCTTAGCAGTTCTAGCTCCAGGATATTCCTGCTCCTCTTCCTCCTCATCCTGCACAGCACCAGGAGAGGACAGAGGGATGTCACCAGAGCTCTGCACAACAAAAGAAAACCCTCTGCAAGCAAAGCAGACTTCAGTGCTTAACCAGTGACCAAGAGAAATAAATTGGTGTATTGCTTTGAAAGCCTTTCTGCTTAGAAACAGGAGACACCTAGAACCATGGCGTGTGCAGCCCCTGTGGAGAAGGGACATCTCAGGGCTCCTTATTGAAGGGATTTATTCTCTCCCTGGCCATCAGCTAAAGGCAAGAGAGACTGTTGGAGCCTCCCTGAGCCAAAGATTACCCATGGAACTGCAGAAAAAGGAAGGCTTGACTGTGCCACCACTGCAACACTGCTGTCACCTGGATAAGCCTAGAGATAAACCATACCTTCACCAAGGGAAACAGAAACAAAACTCCTGAGCCAGTTTATCCTGGTGCTCAGCCCTGAACAGAGCCAAAGGAGTGCTCTGCCAGGTGACTGCTGCAAACAGCATCCCTGCTCCAGCAGCCTCTGAGGAGAGCAGAGCAGATCCCCTCCAACAGCACCCTCAGCACACCCCACACTGCTCTTTGGACTCAAAAGTAAACAAAATTATTAACTCTCCTCTAAAACAAGCAGATTTTAAGCACCAGCTGCAGTCCTCAGCCTCCGGGGAAACGGTCTGATTTCTGTATTAATTCAAAGGGGTTTTAAGCATGCTGGTTTTGAAGTTTAAGCTTGAAAGACACCCATACACCAGACTGCATCCTCTCTTTGGGAGCCAAAGCCCTGGTGGGGGCTCACAATCATCCAATGAATATTCATGCAACCCCCCTAATCGCTTTTATCCTCAGCAGGAGCCACAGAGATCCCCTACATGGAAGGGTGAGGGGAGGAGGTACAAAGGAATCTGCATCCTTCCACCAACACCTCTGCTGCCTCCCTACCCCCAAATAGGAGCGTACAGCCACTGCCAATGGCCTAAAACCATCCCATCTCTCTAAACCTTCACTTCCATGGCTTGGCACAGCCCAACATCCTCCAGGAGAGGCTCCAACCCCACAAGAAAGTTCCAAGTTCATCCACAGCATGAGGGTGGCCAGAGCATTTCACCCAGCACGGCAGGATTTCATCCCTGCACCCTCTAAGGACATCAAGGCTTCAGGAACTCAGCACACAGGAGATGGGCCTTGCCCCCCTCTAAATGCAGCCCTTCTGACCTTTCATTAGTGAGAGCCAGAAACAGCAGCACCCTGCTCTCAGCCAGCTCCAGCATCCCTGGGTTAGCACCACACTCCTATCAAACCCAAACCAAAGGCAGCTGGCCCAGCTCCCTGATGCTCAGCTCTGATGCATCAGCAGCATCAAGCCATGGAGCAAAGCTCCATTTCAGCAGGGGACAACAGGGAGCTCAGTCAAGCATCTCAGCTGTGCTGACAATAGCAAGCATTTAGTCTTCAGGAATCAAAGCCAGCCAAAATCAGATATCACCTGATTTCAGTCCACACCTTTCCCAAAGGTCCACCAGGCTCCAGCCAGGCCCCTGTTCTATCAAAATCTCCCTACAGGCACCACACATCATGAAGGGAAGGCACCCTGTGGGGCTGCTCCAGGCACACCTCCCCACTCTACAATGTAGCACTCCAGGGCTCTGGTTATGGGTCACCTACCCCTGTCAGTTGTCTCCTGCTGTGATCCACACAGCAATGAGTGTGTGGGCATAAGAACACCCCATCCCTCACAGTCAGTGACTCCTTTGCAGTCATGCCCCCATCACACAGGCACGAGGAGCCTGGCTGCACACTGCCTACAGAAAACAGCCTCTAGGCTAGGCTGCCCTGGCACTGAACCCTGCTGGGTGTTTTCATTCAAACCCTGACGGGACTCCACTTCCTGCAAAATTGCCATCCCCAGGCCTGAGGCTCCATGGAGATCTGCCACTTGTAAACAATGCAGTTTACTGCTCCTCCACTGAGAAGACTGGTCCAATACAGAGGGGGCAAAGGACCACTGCTGCTCCTCTTTGGAGGCCACTTGACCCACTGGTACATATTAGCCAGGCCCAGGGACTGTCAGCTGTGAGGGCTTGAGCTGCAGGGCCAGAGGTGCTGGGGTGAGGGGTGAAGGTTCTGTGGGAAGGAGGTGTCACAGCCTCATAGGGGAAGTCAGACAAGGTGGTTTGTACTCACAGGTGACACAGACCAGGGCCACCCTGAGGAGCAGGTTGATCAGCCAGCCCCAGCGCTCCGACACCCGGGCCACCAGGGGAGGGATGATGATCTCGGCAGGCACGTAGAACTGCACGGCGTAGGTGAAGAAAATCCCAATGGAGAAGAGCAGCTTGACAGCTTGGTACAGCCTGGGAAGGACAAGGACACAGTGAGACAGGCTCTTGCTCCAGCCCCTGCAACATCAACAGCAGAAAGCAGAAGAATGCTCTGAAAGGACACTTGTGAGCCAGGGGTCTCAACTCCTGAACAATCTTAGAAAATTTAATTTAATGTGCATTTAATTCACAAGGAACTTTATTGAGCAAGAGACAACAAAGACATGTATCAGCTGCAGCCATGATTACACATTCCAGCTACTGCTTGTCTTCTGAGGAGGGGGAAGAGGGTGGCACTGCTGGGATAAGTCTGGGCTTCCATGCAGAGTGAACATCACAGTGTTGCAAAAGCAAAGCGATGTGAACAGGCAACTCAGCCTCCTCCATCAAACAAAAAAGAGCAGCTATTTTTGGAATGCTGCATGATACATGTTTGGGAGGGGAAGAGAGTTAAAAGAGCAGTCTGGGCAGAGCAGAAGAAAGGCATAGTGCACACAGGCTGTACATAGCACCTTGGGCTCACCCCACGTCAAATCTCCCCATGTCCCAGACCCTGCAGTGATACAGTATGGCTGCAAGAGAGAGCCCATCTCAGGTGACCAAAAGGCACCTCCCAGCCCCATCTCTGCCCTCAGCTTCCCAGCAGCAGAAAAAGCCTCTCCAAAAGAGAAGTAACATCTGATTATCTCACATACAGTCCTAACCCTTCCCCAACTCAAGACATACTAACCAAGCAGGAAACATGGGTCCTGGCCATACCACTTGGGTAAATATGGGGTGGATCCAAGGTGAGGAATGTATCTGGCTCCTGCCTTCTCTCTACCTTCTTTGGGCCTGTGCCCTTCTGTATGCTGGGTCTCTGCATCCACCTTCTACAACAGCCTTAACTCAGAGAAATCCAAGTCTTCCCGTGCAAAACAGCTTTGAACACCAGTGGCAGAGTCTGGTAGAGTCAAACATTTCCCACATGGAGTTAGGGATCACCTAAGTGAATGGAACGTTACACAAGTCTATGGGACCAGACCAGATGTATTCAAGGTTGCAGTCAACACGAGCCTGAAGCCACCTCATCATCTTCAAAAGAGCAGGGTGCCAGGGAGAGCTCCTGCTGCCCTGGGGAAGGATAATATCCACCTTCAAGAAGGATAAGGGAAGGTACATGCTAATTAGCCTCAGCTCAATCCCCAGAAGAGTATGGGTTAACTTCTCCTGGCATCCATTTCCAGGAATATACTGGACAGTGAGCAGCCAGCAGGGAATTGCCAAAGGGCAATCATGGAAATATCCTCATCAGTGACCTGGATGAGCTTTCAGTGACCCAGAGCACATTCTCAGCAAATTCCAAGCAAGATCAAATTAGAGGAAATGGCTGACACAGCTTGAAGCAACAACATGATGTCACAGGCAAAGCTCAAGTGCAAACACAAATTCTCACACATGGGAAGGGCTGGGGCCAGGAGAACAGGACCTGGGGGTCTTGGTGGGCAGCAGACTGAACATGAGCCAGTAGCAGGACCCTGCAGTGATGAAGGTCAATCACAAAGCAGGCTGTGTTAGCAAAAGCACAGCCAGGAGGTTAAGGACAGGGATCAAGGGATTATTTTCTTGTTTAGGGCTTGTGCATCTTGAGTGTTGTGTCCAGCCCTGACACTCCCAGGACAGGACACTGACTTACTCTGCAGAGCAAGTTAAGTGCAGGCTACTCTGAGATGCCTGGGGCTGGAACATGATGTACAAAAAAGAGGCTGCAAGCCCTGGGCTCATTCAGCATGGTGAGAAGGTTAGAAGTACTAATGTCTTCAGCTGCCTAAAAGGAGGGCATGGAGGATAGAGTAACAGGCTCTTCTTGGAGCTGCACAGCAGAAAGAACCAGGTGCAATGGGACAGAGCTGCATCTCTAAAGGATGGTCAAGGGCCAGAAGAAGGACCTGGATTGCTAGGGAATCACTGTCCTTACTGATACTCAACATTTAAGCTGGTTATTCTATGAGCAGGTGAGAGGACCCAGTGATTCCATGGTGTCCTCTCCTACCTGAATTACCCTGAGGTTCCAGAGGCAAAGTGAACACAAAATTATGTCCAGAGTCCAGAGTGCACCCATGCAGCCACACATGTGCACAGGAGCTTTGAGCCACCAACACAGGGCTGGCATATCTTATCACTTTATTCCCAAGGAAGTGATTCTATAAAAGCCATAAAATGCTCCAGGGCAATCCAAGATTGATAGTTGTTACTAAAAAAAAAGTACAGAAGAAGGCTGTTTACTGGTCCTGCACGGGCCAGGAACCAGGACAATAAGATCAAAGGGCATTTTAAATGCCAATAAGAAGAATTCAAGTATTACCCTTGTTCCACAGAAAATACATGCCCATGCAGGGCCTTGGAGAGGCACTCTGCCACCCACAGCAATGCCTGCTTCAGCCAGATTGCCATGCTAGGCCATCCCAAAAGGCTGCAAGATGTGAAATATCCTCCTGGGACCGTAAGCTCTGCCAATACCTACCTTCAACTGGCCACATGCAACCCAACAGCTTCCCCCTCACCACAGCATTTCTTCACCCTTCAGATGGTGCAGTGAGGCAACCCTTCCTAGGAGGCAAGGAGGGATTTCTGCACAGCAGCACCATATTTTGGACACTGTGGTTAGATCTGGGCACTGGGAACTGACAACACTCCTCCTTTGAGGAAGTTGTGGTTTCAGAGAAATGGGACTGAAAAAGTCAAAAAGTCCTTAGTCACTCTGTAACTCAACGATTCCTGAAACATTCACCAAAGCTGCTCCAGAGACCTCCAGACAATGGCTACGGCTGAGGAAGGCTGCAGCACCTCCACCACAATCCTTGCCTTGTCTCCCAAGCTGCAGGCAAACACCACACATGACTTCTCACCCACAGCCTTTATGACCAGCTCCTGCAGCCCAGCCTTTTACTGCCAGAAGAACACCCACAGGCAAGGCAGAATGGGCAAGACATTCATTTCAAGAGCAAGTCTTCACCCAACACCTGTGGCTTATTCCACAGAAGTGGTAGTGAAAACTTTATCTCAACTATCACAGCCCTTACTTGAGATAACTCACTTCCAAGTCCAACATCCACTGCCAAGAGGCAACATGCACAAACATCAAGGTGTCCTGCATGCCAAGTGACAAGGAACACACCTTCCTCTGCAGCTGCCCTGCCGTGTACCCAGGCCTCCCCAAACACAGCTTCCAAAGGGCTATTCTCTTCCCACTATCCAAAAAACCCTACGGTTACTTTTAGAAAAGTAACTTTAGAATACTTTATCATCAGAAAAGTAGTTAACTTTAAGAAAAGGCAGAAGGTGTGGATACTCCTAGAAACATGGATTTGCACTATTCCCTCTGCAGCCCAGCAGCTCATAGTAATCCCATTCTGGGATTAGATAAGGACTGGTTCTAAGGAAATGTCATTCTTCAGGGCAAACAGAGCTGAGATTCCCTGCAGAAGCCCATTTGCAGCATTTCAGGTCAGCAGATGTCATTGCAGGCTGTGGCATGCAGAGCCCAAACCTGGAAATAACCTACTTTCCACCTTCAGGAGAAATAGCAGCATCTCATCCCCTCCACACTGTACTTCAGCAGTGAGCAGAAGGGATTCACACCTCCTGTGTTTGGCGTGGTGGGATTCCCTACAACACAGGCACATCCTTCCACCAGCCCCATCCCTCCTCACTGAGAGCAGGGACCTGGCAGAGCTCCCAACCCCTGCAGGGGACAAGACAAGGCTCTTGGCAGGAGCAGGAGCTTCTACCACACCAACACCAACATCCAGCAGTGCAGTCACTACACAGACCCAGCATGAATGAACATCCATGCACTCAAACTGAAAAGAAACCCACACAGCAATGATTAAAGCAAAACCAGGCTCTATTTTTGTCAAATCTTTGCTGTCTCCAGAGCTCCAGCTGCACAGCTCCACGAGGACAGTGTGGAAGCCTCAGTGACTCAAAACTTGAGTCCTGCCCAAATTTACTCCAACAGTGAGACAGTGAGTCACACTGCAAGGTGCTGGGTGCTACTAGGAGCAGAGAGGATGGGCTGAAGTGGAGGACAGGCAACCCCAGCTCCAGGTCTCACTCTGATCTCTTGCAGGATTTCAAGCCAGCAGAGACTATCAAAGAGAACTGCTTGCATTTCTCTTGTGGACGACTATGGAGCCATGACACTGAGCAGCCACCAGCCCTGGCAAGAGGAGAAACAACCCCTCCAGGCAGGCAGGCATGGGGTCAGGCCACAGGGCTCCAGACAGAAACTGGAGCATCTCAAGAGGCTTCACCAGATCCCAAAAGACAGACAGGTTTCAGAGGCTGCTGCAGAGCTCAGCCCTCATGGGAGGAAGGGGTATCCTCATGGCACCAGTGCTCATAGACAAAGCACTGGCTCAAGGTCAGCCACATCATCCAGGCACAATGTGGAGCCCAGAAATGAGAGTTTGAGCTCCAGGGCTGCAAACAAGGAATACAGCCCACACATGAAGGTGTCACATCTCTGGGAGCTCCCAGCTTTGGGCTGGTTTTTTGCTTGCTACATTTGAAGAAGAAAAGTGGGTTTTGCACAATTCAGTGATGTTCTGGTATGGCTGCATGGGGGTTGTGTTCAACATCTGCTAGCCAGAGCACTGCTGAGCCCCAAAAAGATGCCACAAGGCTCCAAGAAAAAGACAAGAGCTGCACCTACCTAGGCAGGGACCACCAGGGACCCTGATGAAGCAGCCTGAGCTCCAAGACCAGGCTCAGACACTACAGCAACAAACCTCTTCCAGCCCACACATCCAACAATCCTTGTCAAACTCCCTAAAGTTTGCCTATGGCACAGTTCCTCAAGCTTATCCAGATTAGTTCCCATAAGGAGTGAGGTCCCCCTCTCCCACCTGCTTGTCTGGGCCCCTCATTCCTCACCCCTGAGTCCCTCCAGTGCCCCCAGGGACTCACCAGCAGTTGGGCAGGTTGAGTGTAATGCTGGCCTGGATGTCTGCCCCAAAGCGCAGGTAGCCCAGGACACTCAGGCTGATGTACAGGATGGTGACAATGCTCATCCCCACGTAGAGGATGACTGGGAACTGCCGGGGCTTCTTCATCTTGTTTTCCAGAGGCAGCACCTGGGAGAAGAGGAGGAGGAAGATGACAGAGCAGCAGGTTGCCCGTTCCTCTATCCCCCTCAGCCCCAAAAAGCAGGAGGGGCAGCCCCATGGCCAAGCACAGCTTGCCATGACTAGAGATGGGATAGTCCCACATGGAGCCTGGAGAATCCAGCTGAAAAAACAAAAAACTATACTGGAGATCTGAGTTCTGTGCTCCCATTGGAGACCTTCAAACTTGGCAGAGCAAGTCTCCAACAGATCACCCACACCCTTGTCTTAAAGATGGGACCTGCTCTCTAGCCTTGGCAGGAGCTGTGCCCAGTGCTGGGTCTTGGAGCAATGCCAACCACCCCATACCTTGGGTGCATTACACTCTGCACCCCAAAACAGCACAGCCATGCTCCCTATTTCACACTGTTCTATTTTCCCCAGCAAATCCTGGAAAGACCAAAACACACTCTCTTCTGCTATCAAGTTTGTCTTTACAGATTTCAATCAGGCAGGATAATAAAAAGATGAAGGACAGAGGTAATTCTCTCACCTCTATACTACTAACACTAACTACTGGCCTTCAGCAAACAATTTTATAGCTGTCCTTGGGTGGTGTTGATTTCAAGAAGAGACACAGTGGATGATCTGATGAGAAGGCAGGACAGGAATAACTTTTATTTGCTTCTTCACCTCCAAGTCATGCAAGGAAGAGAGCATTTGTGCCCCAGTGCTGGCAAGAACCCTCTGCCCAGGGCACAGCATTCAGTAAACACACCTCCTGTAATGGATTTGGCCCTCTCCAGCCCTGTGTTTACACAGCCAGCTTACATTAAGAGATGAAAACATTTTTTCTTCCTTTGAAGGGAGCTCCCGGAAACAACCCACAACATCTTAGGGAGTCATTAAGCCCTCCACCCACCCAGTTTTTTTCACAGACACAGTTGGTCTATTTACAGCATCTTGCATGAGAGGCCCATTTGCATGGGCAGGCTGGGGCCACATGGCTGCCAAAGGGAGATCTTGGTGCTTCCATAGCAGGGTGGGAAGGAATGGATCACATCTTTTCAGCCACACTTTTTGGCCTCCCATTTAGGCAACTTCAGCCTGGTAACAAGACTCAGGACAATTCCTCATCTGCAGGTCAGCCAGCAGAGCCCAAGGCAGAGGCTGGTGTGATCCCCAATCTACTGCCAGATAAAGCCACCTCTAAAGCAGCAACCAGCCTCCTGAGGTTTGGAGCACGTGCTCTTCCAGCCTCAGATGGAAGCACCAGAGTTTGACCCAGGAGATAGCCTGGAGCTAAAGCTAACAGCATCATCCAGAATTTGGGCTATTGTCAGAGAAGTTCAGCTGCAACTGCAGCTGCAAAGCAGAGCAGGTGCTACAGCAAGTCCGAGCAGGGTTGAGCCTCTTGTGCAGCAGCCCCACTGCCGCACGCCCAGACTTACCACGCCGATGCCTTCAAAAGCAAAGATTGCAGTGCCAAAGAACAGAGGGTAGGTCTTCCAGGCTGCTGCCAGAGGCAGGTTTCTGGGATCAGGAATGTCCTGGAAAAAAGCCCATGCAGAGTTCAGACACAAGGAGGATGGGGAAGACCTGGCCTGTTCCCATCATTCCCTGTCACAGCCCCATGCTGCAGGGAAAGGCCTGCAGAGCAGAGGGAACCATCATGCCCACAGGAACAAGCAGTACCCCGTACCATCCCAATACCCCATTGTCGAGCTCCCTCCACCTGCCAAAACATGGGACAGCACAGAAATGAGAGAGGGGAGCCATAGACACATACCCTGACAATGTACTGGTAGATCACAACAAGGCTGACAAGCATGGCCACATTGGCGAGCATGGAGAAGATGGACAGGACCTTGAGGTTCTGGATAAACGAGAGCAGCACCACGAAAGGCAGGATGGAAAGCATGTACAGGCGGGAGTCCATGGTGGGGGTCATCACCACTGTCCTGTTTGAGCTGCAGTCATTGGTGGTCCCATTTGCAGCAGACACAACCTGAGAAAGCAGAGGAAGCCCTGGTGAACCCCATCACACAGGTCTAAAAACCACAGGTCTCAGCAGCCCATCCCAGGTGGGTCAGAGTACTCCAACAGCTGACTTCAAACACAGCTAGCTGATTAAAATCAAATCAATACGTGTTTTCAGATAGCTCTGAAGTAAATCTCTATTATCTTGCAGGGGGCAGAGGTGGGACTGGCTATGGCACCTGAGCCAGGAGAGCAAATCCTGCCCGAGTCCAGGTTCACCAAGCAGGAGGACTCAGCAGCCAGGCACAGAGAGCAGAGAGCACAGGGTGCATGTTTGCACTGTCCACGAGGTCAGTTGAGATGAAAGGAAAGAGGCACTAACTGCTATTTCCAAAGGTCCTTTTCCTATTGTCGCACCAAGTTGTTATCTAAGTCACACATCCCTCAGTTACCCAGTGCCCCATTCACATGCAAGGACATCTGGAAACGACTGCTGGCCCCCAAATTCACTGTCTTTGTGACAAATCATCCTTTCCTTGGGGTCTTCCATTCCAAAGGTACTTCAGGCCATCCATGTGCTCACTTTTAGAGGTAGCTCAGGCCCAGGAACCGAGTGGCTGAGCCATCCCTCCCAAGAGAATGGGCTCACTCAATCACCAATACTACCATGACCAAGCTGCTTCAGATACCAGGTTCTGCCCAGTCACTGCAGCAAAGAGTGGCCTGAAAAATGTTTTAACCTGCTCCAGAGCAAGTCGTGCCCCAGAGGAGAGGCTGAAGAACTCTGTGTAAACCAGCATCCTCTGTGGGAGAGGGCAGTGCAGGGCCATGCACCCATGGGGCAGTGCTGCTCAAGCCCCAGCCCGCCCTGCCTCTTCATGGCTTGCTCCATTTTCCAAACCAAAGCCCTGCCCAACACAGTGGCACCTTGCCCAAGATACCACCTGCACCATGACTCCCCACCTAACATGCTAATCCTCACCACAAAAAGAAACAAGCAACACTCCCCTCTCCCCACCCCGAAAAAAATTCCAAAGCCAAGGGGTTTCCCACCTGTGGCCAAAAAAAAAAAATGGTGTGGATTTGCAGGTTTTTGCAAATTTCCCTTGAGGCTCGAGACACCCTTGAGTCTTTGCTGTGAGGGGCTGAGGAGAAAGAAGCCCACCTTAAAGTGGAGCAGGGGGCTGTTCCCAGGGGTGGGGGCCAGCAGCAGCCTGGCCTCTCCAGCTCTTGGGGCTGGTGGTGTCAGATCACCAGTGCTGACCCGTTTACTCCTCCTGCCACCCCACAATGGAAATTTCCTCAGCTGCTGCTCCAGGAGCACAGGAGGAGTCTCACACCGGAGGGACCCCCTGCTTTTTCCCCAGGAGCCCCCTCTGAAGCTGATGGCCATCACTGAAGAGCAGATGAAGGGCACAGCCATGGTGACAGTGACCAGACCATTGCGGCAAGAGCAGAGCAGGAGCACATGGGGAAAAAAGCTGAGCAGTGCCTGCAAGGCATTGAGCTGGCAGAGGCTGGGAATGGGGACTCATTATTCCCAGTTTCTTACAGAACAGGAGCCAGTCAAGCAGTTCAGGGTTTCTGTTTATTTCCTCCTGAGGCCTGGCAGGAAGAAACTCTTTCTCTAAAGATGTAATTAAGCTTCAGAGCCACAGGATGAGGAAAGAAACTGGAATGCAAACAGATCCAAGGAAGAGAGAAGAGAAGTTCACAGCAGGTCCTGTGACCCACACATTACCATTGACACCAATAAACCAATTAACTGAGGGGGACAGGACAGAAAAGGCACAGTACCTCTGCTTTCCTGTTGTTCCCTCACTAAGTATGGCCCCACTTTTCCTGGGCAACACAGACACCTCCAGCACCTCTGAAAAATCACAGAGATTCTCAGGAAAACCTGCTCTGCTTGAACAGGAATACCAATCCTCCAAAGTAACTGGGCAGAGAGTGGACTTTTCTGAGCAGCATATCCTACAGAAACCAGACCTTTGGTGGGAAACAGGGCACAGGACACAGGAACTAAGAACAACCCAAGGACCTTCACACCCTCTCACCTCCCCCCAGCTTATGAAGGAGGTGTAAGTCCAACCTGTTTCAGATTGTCCGCCAGAAAGACAAAGTACACACAGCAGAAACCCAGCTGAGTGATGATCAGGAAAAGTCCCACTATACGCCTGCAAAGCAAAAGAACACCACTTGTCAGCCAGATCATACAGAAATAAGAGCCCACTTGGGTTGCTTTGGGTTGCAGTTGCACAGTGCAAGGATGCTGCTCTCCTCAAGGCTGGGGTGCACAGATCAGAGCAGACTCAGCTCACTTCTCTGTGATAAAGAGAGAGGACCTTCTCTCCACCCAACCTCACAGATCTCAGGCTCTCCAGTCTCCCCTTTCCATCCCTTCCACAGGCTCAAGACCAGCCTCAAGAGAAAAGTCTCTTTTTTTGGGTTTAGAATCTCCAGAGAGTCTCCTGCTGAATTGTCAGAGTTGGAGATAACACTCCCTGGACACAGGGAAGAGGTGAATGCTCCCATCCCCTGATGATGATCAGTGCAATGATCTGTGTGATGTAATGTGAGACACCCACAGGGCAGGGAGCAGCCACTGGACATGTTCTATGTTTAGCAAGATGGGCCAGCACTGCAAGACCCTATTCACCCCTTTGTTATGCTGTGGACACTTAGTTATCCCACACATTTAGTATAAGTCACATCTGGCTGGGGACAGGACTGGATCAAAGGCCTCAGCATTACCCTCTGGGGGACACTGAGCATTCAGGGCAGGAGAGCCAAACAGCATTTTATGTCACTTGTGCTTATCTGCAGACACAGCTCAGTGACCAGAGGCTCTTCTGTCCCAGCTGCAGCACATGCTAGGCACAAAGACAAGTCCCTGCCTGGGGCAGCAGAGCAGTACCTTCCCCAGATGGCATGTGTCCTCAGGCAGGCACTGGGAGTTGCCTCCAGCCCATACATCACAGCACCTCCATAGTCCACAAACTGCTTCTGGAACCTGTCCAGAGAAGGGAGAAGAATCATCACACCAGCCCTGACTGTTAGTTCCCAAGGCAAATAGTGACATTAAAACAAAAACAGTTCCTGTAAAAAAGAAGAGCAGTTCCCAGCTGAGGCTTTGGCATGGGCAACTTGCTGATGAGGGGCTTCAGAAAAACCCCAGGGCTTTTTGGGCAAGAGGGGAGAAGTGTAGGAGCTGCAGGGCTAGGAAGGGGAGTTGCTCCTTACCTGTTGCAGAAGTGATGGGCACATTTCACCAGGATGCCCATGCAGTGCACAGCCACGATTCCCATCACCAGCAGGCTCAGAGGACCCAGCTGCAGGGAAGAGAGGGGGAAGGCTGCACTCTGATGGCCAAAGGCAGAGCTGCACAGAACCTTCTACTTCCAGACAGAACTCCGTGGCTGGGTGAGTGCAAACACCACTGGAGGCTGAACCAGAGCTCTGGTGCAGCTCCCAGGAACCAGCCCCTCAGGACCAAATAACCTGACAGAGCCACGAGCTTGGCAGAAACGATGTAAAAGCAACAAGCTGGGGCAGTTTGGGTGTAGCAAAGCGCTTCCAGGATTGTTTTCCAAGCTATCTTGATTCTTCTACTATGCAGGTGATGAGGAGGTCATGGCCTGGACACAGCGTCCTGCCTCACCCCAAGCAGAGGAAACCACAGCCCCAGCTCACACATTGAACTACCCCACACCAGGCAGCAACAATGCAGGAGCAGCAGAACAGTCTCAGCAGCGAAACAAAGCTACAGAGCTTGGGGTGCAAACAGGTGCAAGTCACCAAACACTGAGAGGTGACTGGGCAGGGACTCAAGCCCCAACACCCCCAACACTGGCTGTGTGAGCTGCCCCTATGGGGTCACTCTGCCCCACAAGCTCCAGCACAGCACGGCTCAGCTGCCTTACCAGGATGCCAGCATTCTTCACAGCCAGAGGCAGCCCCAGCAGCCCTGTCCCAATATTCCCCTTCAGCAGATGGATCAGGGTCTGGTACCACCTGTGGGAGAGCAGATGCAGAGGTCACTGTCATCAGGTCCCCACAGCCACACATGGCTTATCCTGTTAAGGGTCCACAGCAGCTCTGAACTGCTGCAGAGAATGCACGTGGAGGTCACAATCCTGTCCCCTGAACCCAGCTCAGCCAGCTGGGACTCAGGTAGGTGTGAAAACAAAGACTGAACAAACAGATATTGGGTGGGCATTTACAAAACCCAGCAAAAGCACAGCCCAGAACCAAGGAGCTGCACAAGCAATGTCTCTGACTTGAAGGGATCAGTCTCTGCCAGGCAAAGACAGCATCCTTTACACACCTGGGCACAAGGAAGCCCCCAAAATATGGCTGCAACATGCCCATATATCCTCTGAATCTGGGAATGCTGTTTGCTTGTCAGATTTCCCCACTGAACGAAGGTGGAGTGGGAAAATATTGGGAAAAACATCAATCACTGCCCACTGTCAGCAAGCCCAGCTTCCCCAGAGAGCAAAGAGCAACACTGGGGCAGCTGCTCGCTTGGTGCCAGCACCCCACAGACGCAGCACCACAGCTCTGCCCTCATCCTCCTCATGAGAACTCCACATAAAACCACAGCTTCATCATCCTCTAGCAAAGTCAGCAGGGAGCCACCACGACCTCCTCCATCCTCCCCAGTGCCAGGGCAGCCCAGGAAAGAGGGGAGCATCACTCACGTTGTCCCGTTGGTCTCCCCGAAGCGCTGGTAGGACTCGGGGTGCGCGAAGCCGTTCATGCCGTCAGGAGGGCTCCCCTCGGGGGTGACATCCGTGGAGCTGTAGTCATTGTAGTCCTCGCTGCGGAGGCGCCGGGTGGACATGGTCCCTGTGGGGACAGTGGCGTTAGAGGTGCCCAGCTCAACAGCCCCACTCTCAGGCTCCTTGGGGTCAGCCATGGTGCAGAGAGACTGGCTCGCACTGCCAGAGCAAGGTCTCCTGCAGGGCTCTTATACAGCCACATGCTCACGCCCAAGCAATCGCAGAGCTGGCATGTCCTAAGGTCAAAGGCACATGTCACATGCCCACTGGCTCTCCCTTCAGGCTCATGCCCGTGTTTTGGACACACCCAGACAGAATGGGGTCAGGATCCTGGAGGCAGAGCCTGGATGTGACCCAGTCAGCGTCAGGCAAGGGAGCTGTGTGCTCCTGCTCTAAGGGTGGATGTGACACCACAGGCAGCGGGGTAGGAGGGGACATGCTGGCACTGTGTCCCCTCCTCAGGCACTGAGGACTAGGACTGTCAAATGGATGGGCCAGGAAAGTGTAAATGCTTTTAACTTGCACACAGTGTGCTGCAAGGGAACAGCTTGCTCTTGCCAGGGAAGGGAAAGTTTCCTAACTTCTCTTTTTTTTCCTTTTTTTTTCCCTTTTCCCCCCCCCTTTTTTTTTCCTTATTGAACATTTTTTTTTAAGAGAATTTTACAAAAATTTATTATACTCTCATCAGAGAGGAACACAGACCATATGCTGACAGCAAAACACCTGTCCTAAAGGATTCACAGCCAAGGAAGTGCCTGTGGGAAAACGGGGCTTCCCAGGATGTGACACTTGCACAGCCTGGAGCTCTTGCTCCAGCAGAAACTCCAACAATGTCCAGCAAGCCAGGAGCACCAGCACAAACCTCACCAAGGACACACACTTCATGATTTTATCTGGAAAACAGTCAGCTGTTTCAATTCCCACACATGCCACACCCAGCACCCCGAACACCCACTGGGAAGGAGCACCAGAGGCAGGGAAATTATGTGTAAGGTTCTTGCGCCACAGGCTGGTGACCCAGCCCCTGCCCCACAGCTCCTCTGGGCTGTCATGCCCCAGGCACCACACCTGTCCCAGCAATCCTGGTGCTCCCCATTCCACTCCCCAGCACTGGTAAAGAACTGGGAGCAAGAGGAAGCAGCAGAGAAATGCTGCTACTGCAAAAAACTGTCTCGTTTCCTCCCAGAGCTCTTCATGCACCCAACGAGTCACACAAGCGCCTGCCAGACGCAGCCTCAGCACAGACCAACACATCTGGCTGTGCAGGGAATGCTCACCCCAGGCCACCTGGGTGCTGCTTCACCTCCAGAGCACCCAGGCATTCCCCAGAGCACTGCTCTGCAAATCTGGCTGCTACACAGATAACAAGCCAGGAGCTGCAACCACTGGGAGGGTCCAGCCTGGAGATCAGGCTAGCAGGGAGCAAGGATTTTCCCTCAGGTCTGGATGCTCCAGATCCCAGCTGTTCTGGAGCAGTTATCCAGGCCACAACAGCGGTGCTGCTTTTCCTGCGGCACCAGGCAACACCAACAGCAGGAAGCAGCAGTGTGTCCCACGGAACACCAGGCTCTGGAGCAGCAGTGAGGTTGGCTGGCTGGCACTCCAGAGCCAAAGGCAACACATGCATCACTCCTGCCCAGCCTCCTCCCTCCCAGCTGGGACACGCAATCGTGTCCTGAACCAGCTCAGCCGCAGGCAGGGCGATCCAGCGTGGCAGGACCAGGAAGAGCGGCAGCAGGAGTTTACACAAGGAAAGCGTTAGAAGCTCTTTGTCATCGCTGACAGGCCCAAGGGGCAGGGGAGAAACCTGGGAGGCTCTGCCAAGCACCACGGGCTGGTAGAGGACAAGGAGAGTGGGCAGAGGGGGTGGAGAAGTGGGTCAGGCATGGGTACCTCTCCAAAAGATGGCCCACACAAGATCAGAAGCATCCAAGAGCAATGACTCCAAGATGAACACAAAGTGGTGACATCACCCTGCCTGATCGCTCCCTGTGGATTTTTATTCCCCCTTTCAAGCAGGCCCGTCTGCTTTCTGCTTTGAAGAGCCAGGGAAATGCATTCATCGTGACTTGCCTGCCTTGTGTCTGGATTAAAGGTTGCGTAGCAGCAGGGAGAGAGCACTCTGCTCTCCCACAACCAACAAAAAAAAGCCGCAAAACTTGTCTCATCCACATGACAAACATTTAAAACCAAAGCAAAATCCCACTATGCCGTTTCCTCTTCATTGGAAACAGCAAAGATGGGAACGTCTACATTCAGTTTCCACTTCAAACCCAACTCCTCAGCCACTCTCATGTGCTTTTTTGCCACCCACACACAGAAGCAATTTCATCCTATTAGGAAAACTGGGGACGGGGCGGGGGGTAGTGACAGCAATTTGTCCCTTACAGTGACAGCTCCATGCCAGAAGTCAAAAGCAAGATGTGAATTGCTGCTAACCCTGACAGCTCTCCCCAGCTGAGCTAGGGCTGTGTGTAAATCAGGAAATCTTCTGGAAAAGTGAGCTTCACAGCAAAACTCACTGCTTCTTCCCACCATGCGTGTCGAATCCTTCATTTCCAAAGCACTGCTTGTAATAACCCACCTCAGCGTGACACAAGGGAGAGCCAGGGCTGCCAGATCTCCCTGCTCTGCCTGCAGGGAGGCCACAGACAAGCCCCTTCCCCAGGACACCATGTCCATGTCAGCCTGACACCTCCCAGTCACAGCATCAGTCCTCTTGTCCCTGTGCTACCCAGTGCTCCCACAGCTCCAGAGAACCCCCAGATTCACCCTTCCAATGTTTCACAGCATGGCCTGGTTGCTACAGCCTGGTTTCTCCCCACAGGGAGGCTGCTGGGCACAGACACCACCAGTCTCCACAGCTCCCACCCCAGCCAGGCTGTGCTGCCCAGTGTGGGGCTCCCTGCACCCTCCCAGTGCTACGTAGCATCCCACATCCTCCCCAGCACCTCACACCGGGGGCTGTGCTCCCCACACCGCACGGCAGGCCCGGACACTCCGAGAGGAGCCCCGCGGGGTGCCAGCACACCCCGGCACACACATGTGAGCCTCCCCAGGGACCCCCGGCACCCGTGTCAGCTGCCAGGACCCCAGGCCCTGAGCACCCGCCCGTGCACAAGGGCTGCCAACGAGTCCCTGGAGCCCTGAGTGCTGTCAGCGCGTCCAAACTGCCCCGAGCACCCAGGC
>VWZU01004414.1:122345-162210 GCA_013397095.1 Sterrhoptilus dennistouni | reverse complement strand
CGAGGTAGCGGCTGCGGGGGATTTGGGGCTGGGCTGGGCTTCGCTCGGGGTCGGGGTTCGCGTGGGGTCGCGGCTCCGTTGGGGTCGGGCGTCTCGTGGGACCGAGCGAACACGTTGTCGGGGTTTGATGGAGTTGGGGTTCGCGTGGGGCTGATGTTTGCTGGGAGTTCCGCTTGCACCAGGGGTGTTGGGGACAGCCGGTGTGGGTTCCTCCCTGCCCCGGGGAGCGGTGGGGCCGGGCGGTGTGGCTGTCCCCGGCTCAGTGGGACCCCACCGGCATCGTGGTGGGGGAGGTGGCAGCGGGGACAATGAAAGCTGGCAGCCACCCGCCCGCCGGCATCCTCCTGCATCCTCCTGCTTCTCTCCAGGCTCACCCCGACATTCTATAATTAAGGGGGTGCAGCATCTGGGATGATGATGCCTGTTAGAAAAGCTGGTCCCAGAGAAGACAGGGATGGGTTATCCCAGGTAGACTTCTGCCAGCCTCCAAGAGCATCCTCCCTCGTGCCAAAGGTTGTGTCCCCTTGTGCTGAAGGCATCACTCCTGTAGGGGAACACTCCTGGAGGGGAACACTCTGAGTCCCCTCAGATCTCAGCACATTGTTCTGTTCTGAAGGTCTCCTTGGCTAGGTCTGAAATTATCTGCTGATTGTTATTGTCATTATTATTGTAATTATTTGATGTGCTCATGCTGCCCCAGTGCCACACCATTGACCTCGGGAGATGTTTCTGCTGTCGGATGTGCTGTGCTTACTGATATTGGGTGTTGTGATCACTGGAGGGTGGCAGGGGAAGGAGGGGAGGCAGAAAGGCCCCGTGGTGCTGCCGTGCCCCCAGCATGGGTGGCCCTTTGCAGATCCAGCTGTGAGTCTCCAGCCACCTGGGACCACAGAGGCCACTGCTGGATGTGTGGGGGGAGCAGGCACAGAGCTCACACAGCCCTGCAGCCAACAAGTGCCTTTATTTACAGCACTTGCAGGCTTGGTCGCTTCTCCACATCATGGAAAAAATCCCACTCTTTGCTATGTCATAAGATCAGATATTTCTGAGCTGTTTTATGACTCTGAGAGCTCTCAAGAATGGGCATAGGACAGGAAGAAACAACAGCCCCAAGGCCCCACGTGTTGAGAGCCCCACATTTACCGAAACACGGAAATTTGTCATTTGCCTGCAGATGCCTCCCTTCCTGCACTTGCCCGCTCTCGAGCTCCTCTGCACAGCCCTGTGTCACTGCTCCCCAACAGTCATTACTCATAAAACAGCCCTGCTGCCGTGACTGAAAGTCATTGTGAAAGTAGCACTTCAAATCCCCGTTATGGCTAAAAGACATGAGGGCAGGCGTGGGGCCACTCCTGCCCATGTTGTCATGTCCAGAGTGCCAAAAGGCAGGATGGGAGACTTTCACCTCCCCCTGCTGATGGGTGGACTTGCACAGTTGGTCCCTTGAGGTTACTTGTGGTTAGGGGAGACTTCAAACCTCAGGGGAAAACCCAGCCAGAGGCCATGTGCAGTTCATGGGTTTGGGGACTCTAATGGGGCTGGGGGCTGCAAAGGCTTTTGAGGCCAGACCCAGGTTTGAGGTGACCTTGAGGAGCTGCTGCTGGGCTGGGTGGATGACATACCAGGAGCCACTGTGTGCCCTGGGGGAGGTGCCTTGGCAGCCTCATCCCTCCCTGGCACCAGCCTGCGGGCAGCAGGGTGATAAGGGAGGCACAGAGAGAACCCAGCCCTGAGCTACGGGTGCTGTCCCTGGGGTTTCCTTCCCCTTCAGCTCCATCCACCCGTGCCTGGCCACTCACGGTCACCTCTCGTGTGACCTGGCGTGAGAGAGGCCAAGCTGCCTTCCCCAAAAGGTCAGAGCTGAGGTTTGGCCGCCTTCCAGGGCTGGGGAGAATTTATTTTGAAGTGCTAGGAACTGAGGTAGCACTAGGAGTCAGGGAGGGGTCAGAATGCAAAACTCGGGGCTGTCAACAGTGTGAAGTGTTTGCCTACGGTCTTCGGCACAGATCTGACTGTAGGAGAGGTGATAATCACCTCCTAACACAACCATCACCATCAATGGAGGGAAGACAGCAGCAGGGTTAAAGACAGGTCCCACAGACCTGTGCCAGCATTGCTCTGGCAGCACTGAGCATCTGCTGCAGGGCATGGGAGGTGTTACAGTCATGGACCAAATCCTGGCCCCCTTCTCCACAGCCACAAAGCAAAGCCTCCTCCCCAGAAGCAGAGTCAGGATTTAAATACTCATTTCCTGACTCTTTGTGATTTCCTTTGCTAGGTTACATGGTTGAATTGCTTAGTGTACTTGTAAAACAGGAAAAGAGGAAGAAAAATAGAGCCCAAAACCACACCTCACGCTAAGAGCTGAAGCAGAGGCTGCAGCCACCTCGGCTGCCCACACTGTGCCAGCTGCTCTGCCCTGGTGCTCCCTGCCCCAGCACCCTTGGAGATGACTCAGGTCCTGCTGGAAATCCCTGTAAATCCATCCATAAACATTTCTGCTCCAGACTATTAGAAATATTTAGTTCTAAGAATGTAGATACTTTTGGTTTTTTCATAGCTGGAAGGTATTTTTGGCAGAGGTTTCCCAGACCTTACAGGATAAGCTACACTGTGGATGGCCCCCACCTGCAGGATGTATCAGGCTGCTTCTTCCCCTGGCCAAAGCTGTTCCAGCTGGAGCAATTCCCAACCTGCTCCTTCCACACACAGAGGATTCCAGGATGATTTTCCAGCTCTCCAAAATGCGCCAGGCGATACCAGAGGTTCTGGTGCCACAAAGCTTCTCTGGAAGTGACAGCAGAAAGTCCCTCCATATTTCAGAGCTTTCAGCCAAATTTTGCTGTTCACCCCAGAGGTGGATCTTTTATCCCAAAGGACAATTGAGTGCTTATGACTAAAATAAGCTCTAAACGCTATTTTAATTGCTCCTAGAGGTAGGAAGGTGCCTCACTCATAGCCTCAGGGCAAGTATTTAGATTTGTTTGATGCTGGTGAGCCTGTTGCTTCCTTCAGCTATTTCTGAGTTCAGTGCAGGTGTCTCAAATCATCTCCCTTTAGAGGCTGAGGGGCTCTGAGGTCCCATCCTGCTGGATTTGGTGTGTGGGGGAGAGGTGAAGATTCCCTGTGTCTGTTCTGGGGACATTGCCTGTGCCATGGAGATGACCAGCCCTGGGCTCTCTGTCCTTAGGCATCACTTTTGCCAGTGAGCAGGACAAATGCAGCAGAGGTGGCTTGGTTTGGGGGTTTGGGGTCCCTCCTGGAGGTGGTGACAGAATCCTGCTCTCAGCTCTGCTGAGATCATCCAAAACCCTTGAGGTCTGTGTCACCATCCCTATGTCAGGAGGGTCCTCCTACCCACCCTTTGCTTTACTGCAGTGAAAAAAGGGGGGGATATGGGATGTGGGTCCAGGGATGAGGCCTTTTGGGACTCCTACAATGCCCTCAGGACTGCAGAGCCTCGACTGTCTCATTCACCTCTCCCCTTGTCCCCCATCCCCCGACAGGACATGGGCACGTTAAATCCCAGGGAGATGCACACTGGCAATGAGGTGTGTCAGGGGACAGGCGGGGATTCCTGGGGACACTTTGCAGTCAGGTGTGCCAGGACTCAGCAGCATCCCAGGGCACCCCACGCTTTCAGGGTGAGCTGTATGGACAAGGAGAACAAGCCCCGTGAACTCTGACTGCCGGGCGCCTCCTCGCCCCCTCGCCTGGGCCGCGTTCAGCGCCGCGGCTGCTCATGCCATAGAAGGGAAGATAAAGCCGTGGCTTCCCAGAGGCTTGGAGCTCTCCTGCTCTCTGGAACTGCGCCTCCCTCCAGCTCCAGAAGGGGGGCTGCAGGGGAGGCGGAGACAAGGACGTCTGTTTGCTTTCCCTTGCTTTTTTCCCAAGCCAGGCTCCCTAATCCGGGCTGTGTTTGGCCACTGTGCGCGGGGCCGAGCCGGGGAGCGGCCGGCACAGCGGGTCCCGGCTCCCCGCAGGCAGCAGGGCTGCTTTCCTCAGGGATCGCTGGTAATAGGGGCAGCTCTGCGGGGGGCTGGAGGGCAGCAGCGTGTCTTCAGGTGAATTTTCTCACCTCTCACACATCCATGCCCTAAGCAGAAGCTCAGCTCAGTAATGGGCATCAGGGACCAGATCTGCCCTGTGCCAGCGAGGCTGAGCCCTGAGAGCCTGCGAGCTTTCCTTCCATCTTTCAGCAACTGATAAAAATATATCCACTTTTTTGGTTTTATTTTTTTTTCCCCTCCAAGTGACTAAATTAAACCCATGCAGGGCTGGAAGGCATCCCACGGAGCTGTGTTGCTGGAGGCAGCTCCCGGCTCTGGGTTATCTCAGCGCCGTGGCAGCAGTGGGAGCGTGCGGGAGCGCGGGGCCGTGCAGCGCATTCCTGCGCTCCTGAGGTCATTGCTTGGCCGCCGCCTGCTCTCGCCTGCTGCCAGCCCTGCACAGGGGCTCTATCGCCTCTGATTTATGGTTATTTTTCATTTCTCACTCCAGCCCCAGCTGTGTCAAAGCCCATCTGTGTAAGGCCCTGGCGGAGATGTGTGTTTGGGGCGCTGCAAGGTGCCAGGGACCAGAGTGAGCTGAGCATCCCGGGAACAGGAGGAGGGTGGCAAGGGAGTGCCAAAGCTGGAGGCCTGCCAAGTGCTGCCTGCTCTCCCCCACCAAATGTTTTGCTGCTGGAGCCCATTTTGCACCAGCACCATGTCAGGGGGATGCTGCGAGCACACCCCAGGTTTTCCAGCTGAATGCTACATGGCGAACTGTCTGGGATGCAGGGAAATGGCGCAAGCTCAAGGCTGCCTGATGGGCAGTACAACCACACCCATGGGTGCTCAGGGCTGGGAGAGGGCACGGGGCTGGGGAGGGACCACTGATCCCCAAGGATCTGTGTTTTAGCAGAGCTGATACAGGCTCAGTGCAGGGTATTCTCTGCCTGCAGCCACCTGCCCCTCTCTGTTCCTCCCTGCTCCAGCCCCCTCTCTCTCTGCCAGAGACAGCTAAAAGCCCAGCAGCAGAGGGGACCAGCTTCCCAGGAGCTCTCAGCCTTGAGAACAGAGAATGGTGAGCAAAAAATGTGTTTTCCCCCTGCTTGGCTTTCTCAGAGTGATAGTAAGGAAGCAGTGGACAGGCCTCAGCATGGCACCAGGGAGGTGGGGATGATGTAGGTGCATGCTTGTGCAGGAGGGCAAACAGGGCATCCCAGAGGCAACAGCATCCCCTCCTCCCAGTCAGACAGGTCATCCCTAGAACAGGAGTCCTGACAAGCTCTGTGTCCTCTCTGGGCCTGCCATCACCATCCCAATTAGTGCTAATTTAGACCACTGAGATGGAGGGAGGTACCTCTCCAGTGGGATGAGGACAGTGCTGAACCTGGCCCGTGGCACTGGCAGGTTCAGCTACCCAGGATGTGCAGGCAGCCCAGACAGCAGGAGGCGGGCAGTGCTGTTTCAGCATGTTTGTCTTGCAGCCAATGCCTCCCTGCTTCCTGAGGATGGGGAGAAGGCGGCGCAGCCAGAGGAGTGGACAGACAGTGCAAGATTCCTCCAAGGCCAGGAGGAGGAGAAGGAGCAGCTGCAGGATGCTGGCCAGGCAGGCACTGCGAGCATCTCTCAGGACACCGAGATCCAGGTCAGCTGGAAGGGCTGGTGCAGCTGGAGGCAGCAGCTGGGTGTGGAGCATGTCACCAGCGAGGTCTTCCCTGGCACCTGTGAATTGAGGGCAGGGCTCTCCAATTTTTGGGAGAAAATAGGTTTAAGAAAGGGTGAGGAAGCCCAGAGCAGTGAAGCTCTGCATCCCTTACACTGGGATTTCTCATCCAACTGCTTCCCAGGTGGAAAAGAGAAAAGAGCTGGAACTGAAGGAACAGCTTGATGCCCTGAGGAGAGAACACACAGAAACCCTGCAAGGTGTGTGCCAGGGCTCCCTGCACTCCCCTCCCCTCTCCCTGCTACTGCCAGTGTCCCTTTGGCTGCCTGTGGGGTCATTGGGATGCTGTTCCCTGCTCTCCAGCACTGTGGGGCTCCGGTGGGGCCTGTCCCAATGTCCCCACACTCAGCTCATGTTCCTCCACAGAGCTCCAGGGAGCACATGAGCAGGAGAAGCTGCTGCTGACAGAGTCCCACCACAGGTCTGAGGCAGCCTTACAGGTACCAGCAGAGAAATCCCTAGGGAGGGGGGGGCTTGTGGAGGGCTTGAGGACCATCTGCTGGTTCTGCCATGGTGCCCCACATTCTTCAGTGGCCACCTCAGTCCCTGATGTGCTCGTGGACCACACCAGCTCCTCCAGCCCTGGTGTTATTTGGGTACCATATCCCAGCAGTCCCCAGGCTCAGAAAGAAATCCCAGATACCTCTCATTCTGCTTCTTCCCTGGTTCTCCTAGGAGACAATTCAGGCACTGAATTCCCAGCTGAAATCCTTCCAGGAGAGGATGAAGCGGGTGGAGGAGTCACTCCTGAGAACAGACTACAAGAAGCACATCCAGGTGCAGGGAGGGGTGTCAGGGAGGGGACCTGCTGTGGGGTGCTGACCCAAAGCCAAGGGTGGGACTCTGATGGACCCTGGCAGGGTGGGGCTGGAACCAGGGGGGAGCATAGGACAGCTGAAGGGGGCAGAAAAGCCTGTCCTGGGGAGGTGCTGAGGTCCCTTGGACACGAGTGATGGCCCTGCAGGAGCACGGGAGCCCCAGCCCCTTCTGGGAGCAGGAGCTGGAGAGCCTGCACTTCGTCATCGAGATGAAGAATGAGCACATCCACGGCCTGGATAAGAAGCTGCTGCACCTGGAGACAGTGGTGGGTTGAAAGGAGGGTCACAGTTGGGCTTTTTTCTTTTCAGCTCCTCTACCCACCTAAATTCTGCCCAGAAGCTGCAGCTGGAGCAAGGGTGGATGGAGCCCATTTCCTCTCTTGGCGTGGGGAGGGGATGTGAGAGCAATGCCCTCAGGCCAGAATTTCACCTGAAATGGGGTGGCAGGGGGCTCAAAAGTGCTTCCCAGCTCTCTCCTCACCCTCATACCCCCTTCCAGGAGGAGAGGAACCTTCTGCTAGAGGAGAGGGTGAAAACTCTCCAGCAGGAGAACGAGGACCTGCAAGTTCGCACCCAGAACCACTTGGTCATGGCGAGGTGAGCACTGGTCCCACCCCTGGTGCAGGGGTGGCATCTCCGATGCGGGGACAGGTGGCAGTGCGGGAACACCTGGCAGCCTGCGGTGCCACCGGGGGCTTTGCAGGGAGGAGAGGGGCTGGAGGGCGCTTTGCCCGGCGGTTTCTGCAGTCTGTGCCCTCTCTGCCTGCAGGCAGCTGTCCGAGGAGCTCCAGGCCGCCCGCGGGGCGCTGGAGAAGGAGGCGCAGCTGCTGGATCAGACTCGCCGGGAGAAGGAGGAGCTGCTGTACCGTGTGCTCAACGCGGGGGACGGCACCCCCTTCCCCGTGGCTGCCGGCGAGGTGCCCCTCATCGCCACGTAGCACCGGCGGCACCATGCGCTGCCGGGGGACTGCCGGGGCTTCCCTGCAGCTGCTCTCACTAGTGCCCCCCAGTCGGGGCAGGGCTCCGGGCTGGCCGAGCCCTCGGGGCACCTCATGGACCGGAGTGATGGAGCATTTCACGGGACACTTATGCCGGCATTTCCCAGCCCAAGTGGGGCTGCAGAGGGACTCTGGCCTCCCACCCGTGCAGTACCTGCACCCCTTCCTCTGGTGAGGGGCTGTCTGGGGGTGAAAGGGGTCAGCCAGAACATGCAGACTTGCATTGGGCCGGATCTGACCCAGCACTTGGCTCTGAGTATAAACAGCACCAGTGCTGCCCCAGGGCATGAGGACAACGAGGAGGCCACTAGGACAGGATGGGGACAAGCACCGGGAGGATGAGGAGGGCACTGGGGACATGGTGTTAACCTCAGCAGGCAGGGCTCCCACCCATGCCCTCCTATTCCCATCACCTCCTGAACCTTCAGCAAATGTCTGCCAGGTACTGCTCCTGCAGCTCAGGCATGTCCCAGCTCACTGCCACAAAGACCTCAAGCCCTACTTGCTGCCCATCAGCAGCACCACCAGCCCCATCTTCTCCCCCAAAAGCTGGACAGAGGCTGGAGCTGCACATTCAGGGAGCAGAGCACCCTCCCAGAGTGTATCAGGCTTTGGCAGGTCACATCCTTCTGCTCCAGCCCAGGCATCCCCATCAGGGAAGATGCTGCCAGCATGGCTGGGGGTCAGGGCCGGATGCACACGAGCACTTTTCCCTGGGTGCATGAGTGTGGTGGGAGTCACTGCTCTTCTGGGGCTGTCACAGGCCTGTCCCCTCCCCAGGGCTGTTTAGCCAGGGCTGTATGTGTGTCTGTGTGTCTGTGTGTCTGTGTGTCTGTGTGTGTGCTGCTGGCTGTAAGGGTTACAAATCTGTAGGCAGCCTGTAAGGATTACAAAGCTGTAAGCAGCAGCAGCCTCAGGAATCCCATGTTAGTGGTTTGGGGGACTGGTGCAGGAGCGTCCCAGAGTGGGGCTGTGTGCTCCACACCCCATACAGAAGGGGAAGGGTGGGAGCTGGCACCACAAATACTCAACAAGGAAGCTCCAGATGAGCCCTTAAGGCCGATCCCCATTTTCCTGCTCCTTCCCTCTTTTCCTTCATTTCAATGGGCTCCCAGCTCAGGGCAGACCCAGACCCTCCCCAGCATCAGGGCCACTGCAAGAGCCACTTCCGTCCTTTGTGCTGACCCTTATCAGGAACAGAGCAGCTGAATAGGCAGCCAGGAAGGCAACGTGGATGTGGGGTCCAGCTCATACCCACACACCTCCATGGGGTGGCCAGAGGGGGAAATGGGGGAGCCTGTTGTGTCAGAACCTGTCCTGCCACATACATCATCTGTGCCTCCCCCAGGTGCTGTGACACCAAAACAGGGGATGTGCCCCAGCAAATCTGTCTGATCATGGTTCAGGGGATCAGGATTTCTGGACAAAGGGATATGAGGCTGGTGGGGTCTGGGATCCTGCTCTGGACACCTGGTACCGTGTCCCAGAGCCCCAAAGGCAGATCCTGCATGGGACTTGGAAGAATGTGCCCGACTCTGGGAAAGGGGACACTGGGAACTGAGGAGGAGGAATAAATGAGTGCAGAAAAGGACTTGCACACTATGGAGAGGGAAAAGCCTGGACCAGGCAGCACCTTGGCAGTCATGGGGGGAATGATAGGTCAGCTCAGGTTGGGTGCCCAGGCAGAATGGAGGGTATGGGCAGCATGAGAAGCCTCTGCTCCCATTGTGAGCAGCTGAAGGAGCAGGGTGGGCAAGGGGGCCTGTGGGGGGCTGCAGGGAAAGGTTTCAAAGGAAAAAAAAAAAAAGTTTCAAAGGAAGAAACAAAGCCACAGCCCAGTAACAGCAGCAAAAACACTTGTGTGCTTTATCCTCTCCAAACAGAACTCCTTCTGCAGGGGCTCACTCTGAGGATTTGGGTTGCTCAGGATGGTTCACCAGACTTGGGGAAGCAGCTCCTGCAACTCTGGCAGGGGCTGGGCCCCTCTGTGGGACAGGACCCACAGCCCAAGGGGCTTCCTTGCCCCCTGGGCACAGGATGGAGGGAGCCAGGCACTCAGGAACTGACCACCCCCTTTTATTGCCCTGGAGCCGATGGGCACAGGGCAGTCCCAGGGGGCTCCAGGGCCACCTCCCTGGCTCTGCTTCCCAGCTGCTCCCGGGGGCCTGTCCCTTCAGGCCAGTGGCTCTCAGTGCTGTGCCAGATCCCATAACCAAAGTAAATGAGGAAACCTGGGAAAGGGCAGAATAGGGTGTGTATGGACTGTTTCTCTTCCTTCCCCTCCCAGCCAGTGCTCGCCCCTTCCTTTGGGCCACATATCAGAGGGCACGGTGCTCCCACCACTGCTGGACAGCAAAGGTCAGCATCTCCTCCCTCCCCACCACCGTTCAGAGCAGCATTAGTGCCACGGGCTCTCAGACCTCCAGAGCTCCACCCAGATGGGCTGGTGCCAGCTCTGGGAGCTGTGAGTGGCTGTGCTTACCCACGGCCATCCAGAGCAGGTACCGCAGCCAGGCGGCCCCGCTGAGCCGGGCCACCAGCACGGTGTTGATGGAGATGCTGAGGAGAGGCAGGAAGGGCAGGCAGGGAACCTGCAGGGAGCAGTAAATTCCACAGCTAAATTCAGCTCTTTGCTGCTTTGGCTAGGCAAGGGGAAGCCCAGCCTGGCTGTGAGGCACAGAGATCCAAGCTGGGACTGCAGCCTGTCCTGGAGAGGGATGCTTGTGGAGGGTGCTTTGATTGGCAGCTCCTGGCACTGCTGCAGGAGGTACTGCTGGATTTGAGGTGAGAGGCAGCAAAGCACTCATAAAACTAAGCCAAGGTGTTAAGGCCAGGTATCTTTTTACTGAAGAGTAGCTCTGATTCCCCAGCAGGCACAAGGCTGGGCTGGGAGATGCCCCCTCCTCAGGTCATGGGAGGAATAACTCCCATGGTCCCTCTGGAAAACCCCAGGAGCTACATGCTGCCTCCAGCAGTACCTTATTAATGTGGATGCAGCAAAGATGTGCCTGACCTAAAGCTGAGGGAACACCCCCAAATGGCACCCTTTCCCCACAGGGCTGCAGCACTTGCCTGCTCTCTGTGCCCCAGGTCCTTCTTCCTGGATACATGCCAAGGGTTGGGCTGGGTGCTCACCATGAAGGATGCTTTATCCTGACTCTGAGGCTGCCTCCAGATGAGAAGAGCTGCTGCCAGGATCCCCAGGAGAGGCAGGGCCAGAGCTGTGATGCACCAAGCACCCCCAGCCTGCAGGCAGGGCAGCCCAGCAGTGCTCACCCAGCTCAGGGCACAGGCCAGGGCAGCTGCAGAGGGACCATGGTGTCAGGGCAGCTTCCCTGGGCTGGGCCCACCCCTCTCCCAGGCTGCCACAGTGGGACAAATGACAACCAGGGGACATGGCAGGGTGGCTTCTCATGGTGGGTTTAGCTTTTGTCTCCAGTCTGGGAAGCTGAGGTCCTGTTGGGGCAGCCAGCTGTGTGGCAGTGGGGTGAGGGCAGGAAGGAGCCTGCACCTGCTGCTGGGTGCTTTTCACTGGGCAGGAACCTGCCAGGCCTTGCCACAGCAGGGATGTCCCCCATGAGGTCTCCCACACCTGTTTCCTGTAGAGCCTATCCATCATTCCCAGACATACCTACAGCTGTCAGAGCCCAGACCACCACAGCAGAGGAGAGAGGAGTGGGCTGGGGGGGTGGCTGGACCAGGTGGCGCCACCAGAGCTGCACAGCTGGGACCTTCCCTGCAGGAGTGTCCCACGGGCCAGGCTCAGGCCGATACCTGAGGAGCAGACATGGGATGTCAATACACATAAACCTGCACCTGCAGTGCACCCAGGCCAGACCCATGTCCCCTGTCCCCAGCAGTCTCACCTGAGCAGCAGCACACAGCCAGCCACCAGTGAGTAGGCCAGCAGTGTGCCAATGGACATGGTGTCAACCAGGGCTTTCAGGTCAAAGAGAAGGGCCAGGAGAGCTGTGGGGAAGAGAAGCCCTTTCAGCCTCTGAGCAGAGCTGGCAGTGCTGCTGTGCCCACCTCAGTCATACTCTCCTGGCCCCTCCATGTCCCCCTGACACCCACTGCAACAGAACCTCAATGAACTGGTGATGCTTTCGTCACTAGCACGAAGCATCCTGTCACCTCCTGCCCTGCAGTGGAGAAAGGCTGAACCAGTGTCTGGGACACCATCGAGGCCCAATGGTCCTCACCCACCGTGAGGAGATCTGTCTCTGGGTGAACACACATTGCTCAAACAGCTGCAGTCAAGCTAGAGGGCAAGAGTACACCCAGCAAGCCCTGCTCACAGTTAAGGGTAACCAACACTCACCCACCTGCCACTCCCCCAGACACCAGAGTTGCCACCACCGGGCACTGACGGCGACTGACTTTGGCCAGAGGTTTGAAGAGGAGCCCATCTCGAGCCATTGCATACAGGATCCGTGGCATGGGGAACATGGAGCCCAGGAGGCTGTGTGAGAGAGGGGACGAGATGGGGGAGAAGAGGGGAGAAATCCAGGAGGTGCCATCCTACCTTTTGCCCTTCCAAGGGAGCTCCCATTCATCTGTATGGCCCATAATCTTCTCAAGACCATCTAACAAGACCATCACCTTCCTCACCATCAGATGAGGGACAGCATCAAAGAACAGATGTCTGCAGTCACCTGTGCATGCCAGAACACCCCAGCCCACTCTTGTGGACATGGTGCCACCTGACCACTTCCTTCAGTGGCATGCCAACAGGTTTGGCTGCTCTACAGGAAGGGCCAGGGTAGGAACACCAGGGTTTGTGTGGAAGGCATTTTGGCCAAGCAGGAAAGGCAAGGAGGAATTCAGGAGGAAGGGGTTGGGGATATCTCCTGGATGTGTTACAGCTCCAGTACCTTGCTCTGAACCCCAGAACTGCCATCAGAGGATGCCCCTCACCTGGTGGTCAGGGCACACAGGGACCCCACAGCCACGGCGTACTTTGCACTGCTCCAGCCAATGTACTCAAAAGCCACTGGCAGTGGGCTCATGGTGTCTAGGAGGTAGTAGGGCATCATCAGGGTGAGGGCAGCAGACACCCCAAAGTAGGCCAGGAAGCAGATGAGGAGGGAGAGAATGATGCCCATGGGGATGGATCTCTGTGGATCCCTCACTTCTTCGCCTGGGGAGGACAAGCTCAGCTGTAGGAACAGATGCTCATTTAATGTGCATGGTATGTTAAGAGCCCAGCTCAGGCTGGAGAGCAGATCCTATATTCCCCCAAGAGAGGACAGTGACCTTCTAGCAAGAACCATTAGACATTCTGGGCCCCAGGGATACTGGGATAGAGAATGTCTCCACTTCAGGATTAGCCCAGACATTCCGTGTGGACTCTTAGAAAGGGCAGGAGAGAGTGGCTGCAGCACAGAGCTGGGAATGTGCCCATCTCTCAGCCTTACACTAATTCCCAGAGCTGTGGGGCCAGTCACTGCCACAGCCCCCCAGCCTGCAGGGAGGGTCCCACCAGCAGCATCCCCATCTCACTTACCTGTGGTAGCAATGCAGTCAAATCCAACAAAGGCATAGAAACAGGTAGAGGCTCCAGCCAAGGTCCCAGTGAAACCATAGGGCATGAAGCCTCCCACCCCAAAGGCACTCGTCATGTTGTCAGCCATGGACTGGTTCCTGGGAGGAGGAAGAAGAGTCAGGCAGTGCAGGGGGCTCAGTGCAAAGGGATCCCAGGATGGGGTCAAGCTAAACAGTCCATCCAACCCACTCAACCCACAACTTCAACCCACCAGGGCTTAGGACTTTGACACATTGCCAACAGGTAGAAATGGAGAAATGGTATCTCCTGGGATACAACACTGGGAGGTTGACTCCCCACCCCAACCTGAAGGCAGCACAGGGAGAATGAAGCCCCTCATACCCAGATTCATGGGCAGCTGCCTGTGGCAGGTCGTTCTCCCTGAGCTTCCAGTTGGTCATGTCACCTTTGATGAAGCCACTCACTGTGACAAAGAGCAGGACGAGAACATTGAGAGCTGTGAAGGCTTTGTTGACCATGGTGGACTCCTTCACTCCAAAGGAAAGAAGCCCTGGAGAATAAAAAATCAAAACTGGATGACCCCCCTTGGATGACACCAGGGTATGGGGAGGGTGGAAAATGGGGTCAGTGGTAAATTCAGGACACCTTGCAGATTTCCCCAGATTCCCTTTCCTTTCCCCATTCTTTGCTCAGGGAAATAGCAAAGCCTCCGAGGGGTCAGCCCCATCCTGAAGAACCCACGGTGGAGGGTGGTGGAGGGTGGAACGGAGAGGCATCCTACCTGCCAGCAGGACCACCAGGCCAGCAGCAAAGGCATCTGGGTGCTCTGCCAGCCCCACAGAGCTCATGGCTGCATGAGCACCCAAAAACCTCCCCATCTTCTTGCCAAGGAGCTGGTCAAAGGTAGCGCTCCAGGCCCGGGCAACGCTGGCTGTACCTGGGGAGAGGTGATGGCTATGTCCTGGTGGTCCTGAGACGTCTCAAAGCACACCCAGCAAAGCCACCAACACAGTGGTGGGAGGGATCAAGAGGGCCTCATACCAATGATGTAGGACAGCAGCAGGTTCCAGCCAGCAAGGAAGGCCCAGAGCTCGCCCACTGTCACGTAGCTGTAGAGATAGGCAGAGCCAGCCAGGGGCACACGGGCCCCGAGCTCAGCATAGCACAGCCCTGCCAGGGCAGACACCACAGCTGCAATCAGGAAAGAAAGGACGATGCTCGGGCCAGAGCTGGTCTTGGCCACCTCCCCTGCCAGGACATAGACACCAGCCCCCAGCGTGCTGCCCACTCCCAAGGCAACCAGATCCACGGTGGAGAGGCAGCGGCGGAGGCTGGAGCCCTCTGAGCTGCCTGGGACTCGTTTCCTGCGGGAGAGCAGCTTTGGAACAGAGCGTGGGTGGCCCCAGCATGGCATCTGTGGGGGAGGAAACCAGCAGGAGTGAGGGCACTGCTGCCCCACAGGCACTGACCACCCTGGGGATGTGACACAAACCCAGCCCCAGTGGTTTGCCTGCAGCTCCCACCATCCACACAGTGCTCCTGGACTTGCTGGGTGCTGCCTGTTCTCTGTCTCTGCCAGAAAAACAGCCCATTTTGGAGCAAGATGGGGCTCAAGCAGCTGTGCTGCTCTCTCATCCCCAGTGACAAGTGGAGGTATGCATGACTGGGGTTTGTTTGGCTCTGCCCAATTTGTAAGAGGGGACAAGGACACATATTTGTCCTCTACCCACTCAGAAAGTCCTGTTGCTCCAGCAGCCTCCCCAGCAGGGACACACAGCCAGGATTATCCCAGCTTTGACATTGAAACTATTTAAAATGCAGAACCCATGCCAGGGAAGGAAGGATGGGAGATGCTCTGCTCCTGGAAATTGCCTTGAAGTGCACCAGGAAGGACCCACCCACTCAGCTGGAGATGCTGTAACTGTGGGTCAATGGCACAGCTCAGGTGGAGACTGGATTCCCTGGGCCATCAGTCTGTGCAGTAATGCTTTGGCTTGCTGGGGGCACCAATAGGGATGTCAGCCTGACAGAAACCCCAAATTGTGTGACGTCTGTGCTTGGGGGAAGGTGTGCTTGGTATGGCATGCCTGGGATTTGTGTTTTCCCCCATCCTGCACATCCTCCAGGACTGGAGAACCTGCCTTCACATCCCATGGTGCTGCGAGGACCTCCAGGTTGCCCCACAGCAAAGCAAAAGCCGTGCCACACATTCCAAATGCCATAATCTGCTACTTACATGTGCAGGAGCTGGCTGGAAACCCTGTTCAGTGGCACACCCCTGTGGCACAGGGGACATGTGATCCCTGCTGTGGCATGGAACTGGAGGGGACAGGGACAACCCTGCCTGGGCATTCTGACCTGCAGGATGAGGTGCTCCTGGTGGAACAGAGAGCTCCAATCTCCAGGACATATGCTGTGCCCTGGGGGTGAGGAACCACCGCCCTCCCGCCCCCCCAGCAGCGCCCACCCCCTGNNCAAACAAAACACTCACCCCAGCCATCCTTTGCTCCAGCGGCGAGCTGGTGGTGACAACGAACACCAGGCAAGCCCCCGTTACGCTCTCCCCTTAAATCCTTTTTGGGAGCACCCCGGCCCTCCCCCCGCTGACCACCGCTCCGGGCTGCACAATGGGAAATCTATGCAGAAATATTTTTCCCACAACGCCTTCCAACCATACACACAGCCTGCAATGCTAATAGGCTCAGAGGCATTATTGAGGGAGTTTAAGTCACTTTTCCGAGCTCCCACGGCAGGTGGAACGAGAAACCCTTGCCCTCTGTCCCTGCTCCTCGCACCAGGACCCACATCTCAGTGTGTGGAGCTGGTTTTGGAGGAAATTCAGGCAGAGAGGAGCAGTAGCAAGGCTGGGTTGGGGTTTAGGGGTGTGTGCACCTACAGCTATGACTGACCCCAGCTGCCCCTGGGGAACACAGAGGGAGGTGAACAGGTCCCTAAATGGAGTGCAGCAGCAAGGCAGAGGAGCACAGACCCAGCTCCATGGGATGTTTGCAGCAGCACGTCCAGCTGTAACTCCTTGAGGCTGTTTGCACTTCCCTGGTATTGGGCATTCTTTGGGCGCAGCTCACAGGGGCTGAGCAGAGTGCAAGGAGGGGCAGGGCTAAGTCCAGGGCTGGGCTTAAATGAGGGCACAGGGTTGTGTGGATGGGGGTCCCAGCTGAGGCTCCTTAGGGCCAGTAAAGGCACATGAGTGTCCTTGGGCACCAGCAGGCTGTTCTGCATGGTTGCTCCTGGCAAGCAGAGGCCACAGAGGAGATGATGGGGTGACCTGGTTGGTCATCAGCGTCCCGGGAGAAGAGGACCAAGTCTGGGCTCTGAGGAGAGGTTGGGAAAGGTGCTTTGGCATGAAAAGTTTGATTTTATTTTGTAGGTAGCACTCAGGTTGAATCTGCTTACAGTATTTTGTGACTCTCAGGCTGTAGCTCAGCTCATCCTCTGGCTTTCATCTTGCAAGGAGCAGAGGGAGGGAGCAGGAGCTATGCAGGAGGAAAGCAAGGAAGGATCCAGAGCGTCTAAAGCATAGATGTACACTCTAACCCACAAGGCTGCCTTGTCCCGGGTCTATGGGGCAGCCCCATATCTAGAGACCCTGTGAGCTGCTGGGCACTGTGAGCACCTCTGGGGCAGGGGAGCTCAGCACACCACGGCACAGCCAGGGGCACCAGGAGGAGAGCAGGGCTGTTGTCCCTCACTGCAGCACAGGGTGAACAAAGCCGTGCTTGTCACCCACGCCTTCTCACATGAGCGAGGTCTCCAGATACCAATGCCAGCCCAAGGGAACACTGCCCTGAGGGAAAAAAAAAGGCCAGGAAGGAGCAGCCAGTGCTAGGAGGCCATGAGGGTCTCACTCTGCCAGGCTCCTCCAGGGGAGCACAGCCCTGTGGCTGCATGCCAGCCATCCAGAATGTCACACCCAGCCTGGGGCCCGTGCTGCCCAGGACAGGCAGGGCTGAGCAGCTCAGCTGCCTTGCAGCCCCAGAGAGATGCTCAAGCCAGTGGGTACCACCAGGCCTGGGATTCCTGAAAGGTTACACAGCAGCCTTCAGCATCTCCAGGGGTCTGTGGGTCTATCTGCTCTGGCTGGTGTCAGACACCACTGCCCGTGGCTCCTGGGAAGCCCCAGCAGCCCCTCCAGCCCTGCTGTGGCCTCTGTGCTGCCTGGGCAAAGACAGAGCTGGGTTACACGTGGGTGAGGCAGGGAAGAAAACGGCCTCGAGGCACTGCAGGAAACGGTACAGCCTGCCAGGGGCATCCTGGAGAGATGATCCTGCATCTCATCAGTGTCTGCAGCATGCAAAGAGAAGATTGGGAGAAAATCTCATCGTGGCAGCTCGGGTCCTGCCCCATGGGTTGTCATTGCGGAGCCTTGGTCAGAGGCTCCCTCTTTACGCAGGTCCTGGGGGACCAAGATCCGGACATTCTTCCCTCCTTCGACTTTTGCAGAGAGCCAGGGATGGAGATTTCCCAGCCACGAGCAGGGAAGGGGTGATTTGGTGCAGGAGGAGGTGGCTGGCGGCAGGAGCGGGAGGCAGTGGGGTACTCTGTGCCTGGGGTTTACCAGGAAACCACAGCTGGGGGGACGGGAGAAGTGACATTTCCGTAGCTGAAATGCAATCGCCGGTGTTGCCTGGCAGTGTGCATGTCACCGCTGCTGGCACGGTGCCCCTGCAAACACCAGCGGGGCTCCTGTGCCAGGCGACCCCTTTCCCCACAGCCGGGCGGAGTGGGGGGACATTGCGGGTGACATCGGGCACCGCCGCCCCGCGGGCACCCTGCGGAGGTCTGGCACGGCTCCGGGGGTGGGATGTGGCCCTGGCCATGGCAGGCGGGGACTCGGGAGCGGTGACGTTTCGCCGTGAGGAAACAGCTGCTCGCCAAGGACGAGCGCTCGGCCACAAGAACAGCCCGGGCGCGGCGACGGCGGCTCCGTGAGCGCACCCGGGAGACTCGGCGCTGCCGGTCAGTGCCCGCCGCGGGCCGGGGACAGCGGGGCTGCGGGNGGGGGCCGGGCACTTCTTCCCGCAATGGCCTGGGGGGAGGAAAGTCGTGGAAAGCCCTGGTTGGGCTGAGCGGTGAGTTGTGCAAGCGGAGGCTCCATCCAAGGGGTGGCTGTAGGGAGAATCCCTGAGGTTTTTTTTCTTTTTATGAAAAATCTTTCCTTCTTGACAAGCCCCCCGGGGGGCTGCGCTGCCGGTGGGTGCTTTTGGAGGTAGGCACTGGTGGGGCTGCGGGCCCTGCTGGGTGTGTCCCGGCCGGGATGCGCTTTAGTCCATGGTTTGGTGCTGCGGCGGCCGCGGGAGCACCCATCCTTCCTTCCAGCTGGGATCCAGGCTGAGGATCCCCCTGGTTCCGTACCCGGCAAATTTTACACGGGTGAACACACCCCACAGCAGCCCAGAGGCTCGGCGCTGCTGAAGGCCCGGGAGGCTTTTTTTGGCACTAGGGTGGGGCAGGGCATTTTGGGGACGTCCCCAGCCCCGCCAGGAGGATGGATGCCGGTGTTTTTTTAACCCGGGGAAGCTCCCTTAGCTTCAGGACAGCGGGTGGTGGGCACTGGGTGGGGGAGCCCCGCATGGCAGTGGGGCTCTTGGGGTGCAGCCCCTGAGCTCAGACCTGTGGGGGGCTTTGGAGAGGCTGGAGGGGGGCACTGATAGCCAAACAGGGGCTTCCACAAAGGCTGCACACATCATCTAGGATTCCTCACGGGATCCCCATAACCCGCATTTCTCCATTGTTGGGTGGGGGAGTGTACCCCCATGCTGGGCCACTGCTGCCCAATGGATGGGGTGTGTTTGTCCGGGGATTTTCCCGGGGCTGCTCCCCCGGCCTCTGCAGAGGTGTCAGCAGCAGTGGGGGACAAGGACGGGGCACCACGAGGACGGGTCGGGGGCTGGGTGTGGTCGGCGATTCTCCACCACTGCAGAGATGAGTTGGGCGGTCTCAGCCCCGCTGCCACATGCATGGAGTGAGGGAGAAGAGCTGTGCCATGCTCGGATTTCCCCACTCCCAGGAGGGTACACAGCTCCATGTAGAGGCTCCAAAGTGGCATTAAGAGGCTGCATGTGCCAGGGGTGGGATCCCTTGGCACCCACCCAGGACGTGGCCGCAGTGCGGCCCCACTGCGTTTGGGGCGTGTGGGGGCTGTCCCCCAGCCAGGAGCCACATGAAGGGGGTGAGGCTCACACCCTCCCCAAATGGAAAGGGGAAGGGAGGTGAGAGCAGCTCTGGGTTTCTGCAAAACTGTCTCTCCTCAACCAGGCTGCCTGTGGGTGCTAAAAGCTTCCTGTACCCAAGCAGGGGGACCCAACTGCACAGATGGTTGCAGGTCTGGGCCTCTCCTTGCATGGGTGATCCTGCAGGGAGGTGCGGCTAAGCCAGAGAAGTTCATGTGATTTCTCCTGCTCTCTCCATGGCATGAAACCGAACCCCTCTGGGGTCAGAAATCCCCCAGGGTGGCCCTACTCTGCTTTGAATTTTTCTGCAACGTGTCTCAGAGGGAGGGTGAAGGGGCCAGGCGGGGCTGTGCCTCATGGCTGGCCTCAGCTGACGCTCCGCGGTTCATTCATGGCTGGGCTCCATTTTCCAGCTGTTTTTCTCCCTCTACCAGCTTCCTCGGAGCAAATGGCGCTGTTGGGGGACTTTCTTTCTCTGGGAGGGTGGGGAGAGCCCACACTGCTGTGGGTTGCAGTTATAAATGGTGCTGCTGTTAGAAAACAACTTGAAAGTTACCTTGGAAACCCAGCTGTGTTTCCTGCTCTGCAGGGATGTGTGGGGCTGATGGTGGCCTTGATCGCTGCACAGAAACTCAGATAAGAGCTCTGGGGATATTGTGGGGGCTGCCCAGGACCGTGTGACAAGGAAATGTCCCCAGCAGCTGCTAAAGCTGGGATGGCCCCAGGGCTTGGGGCTGCAGGGGAGCAGAAGGGACATTGTGGGGTGTAGTGAGAAGGCCCAGCCCTGCGGAGGATGCTCAGCCCGTTTTCCACATATTCAGCACATTTTTCCCCTCTGGTTTCTCTTGGTGTTGGCAGGAAACTGTGCAGGCTCTGCACTGCCCCTGGCCTGTGGGGTCCCCTCAGTGCCAGGCTCAGTAACCACAGGGTGGCTGGCAAAGCCCCTCTCCCTGATCCATCCTGCAGCACCTGGCATTGCTCTCCCACAGGCACCACATTCCAGGAGGGAGCAAACTCTCCCTTAACTAACACAGCCTGCAGAGAGGGGCTGGGCTCACAGTGACCTTTCTGTTCTCTTCCACAGCTCCTCCTTGCCCTCTCTCCAGTGATTTCCAGCTTGGGAAGCCATGGCACCCCAAGGAAAGGTAAGGGTGACCTCCACATAACAGGGATGGGTTGTGGGCTGCAGTGGGGCAGACCCCAGAGCTGGGGCAGTATCTCCAGCAGCAGCAAGGATGTGGTGACGTGCATGGACACTGTGCTGCCCAGGGCCTGTTTACATTCCTGCCTCTCCAGCCAGTGCTGTCTGGATGTGATGCAGATGGGGGAAGTGCTGGGCTGGGGAGCAGGGACAGCAAGGAGCAAAAATCCTTCTGGGACCACAGTGGGATGGGGAAGAGAAGCGGGGCCGTGGGAAGGGGAGGAGAAGAGATGTTGCACTGGGGATTTGGGCATTTGATGGAGAAAACTCCCACCTGAGCATGCTGCAAGGCTTGCAATCCTGTTTGGGCCTTTCCCCTCTCCCTAGCCTGGATTACTTCCCACTCCGGACTGGGGCTGGTGCAGTGTGGCAGCTGGGTGAGCAGGTGCTCCCCTGCAGGCAGGAAAACGTCTCAGTGTGGGTGGAAAACCCTGGCTCAGTGCAGCCTGCCTGCTGGCAGGGGAGGAGTCCCAGCCCAGAGCCTCCCTTCTCCACTGCTGGGGCCAGGCTCTGCTTTCCATTCCCTAGAGAAATCAAGCAATTATTTCCTCCAGCCTTACTACCCAAAGCTTCCTGCCCAGCTAAGGCACTGGTTGTTCTAGGTAGGGAAACTGAGGCACAGTGCAGGTGAGCATTTTCCTGCAATAGTCCAGGACCCCAAGCAGCCATGGGGTGGAAGAGAGCAAAGCCATGCTGGGAATTTTGCTTCCACCCTCCTGGCCCCAGTGTGGCTTATTTTTAGCTGGGAGGTCCCGGACAGGCCAGGATGACTCAGAGGCTGGAGGAGGGGAGGCGGGAGGCCCCCGGCAGCTGAAACAGGATGGAAAGTGGGATGGGGGTATGAACAGTATGTGATGAGCAGGATGCTGTTTCCATCCTAAATGATGTTCCTGCGCTTGCCTGGGGCTCATTCCCACCGAGAATGCAGGGAGTGTGGGGTGATGCAGAATACTGAGCTCCTGCCTCAGTTTCCCTTGCCCCAGCAAGGCAGGCAGCTCATGCTTCAATGGCTCAGCAGGCAGGAACACAGCCCTGCTCTTCCTCTCCATTTAACCACAGCCAACGTCTTGACTTCCCAATACCCTCCAGCCACCCTTGTTCACTCCTGCTGCCTCCAGGCACCTCCTTTGCCTTGCAATTTATTTCCATCTCTGCAAGGCATGTGGGTGGGAGCAGCTTGTGCCAAGCCAGGAGGGTCTGGGAGCTGCCGGGAAATGGGGCTAAATCCAGCACTCCAGATGAATCACCTGCAATACGATCTGTCCTGTGCCTGCCTGGTTCCCTGGAAGGGCAGCATCTCCTCTTGGTCCCTGCCACATGGGACACCAATGCCAGCAGCTCCTCCCAAGAGGGCCTGTAGGATGTGCCAAATTAATCTCTGGAAAATAGGAGGAGAGAGGCTGGTTTGTTTCTGAGGGTGCTGGGTGGGATATGCAGCAGAGCTGTTGTACTGTGGCATTGAGATGGACTCAGGAGAGTGGTGGGTGTGGAGCTGCCCTGAGTCCATCTCCTTGGGCTCATTCCTGGAGGCATTTCCTAGGTCAGGGACATTGATGCCCATCTTCTCCGAGGATATGCTGGCTTTAGATGTCCATGCTGGCAGCAGGCCTGGGCCTTTGTACAGCTCCTGAGGATCTTAAAGAAGCCGTGCAGCAGATCCTGAGCAGATGAGCCCAGGGAGGGGCACATACCCGGCTGGCACGTGGTACAAGCAGAGCCAAGGGAGGATGCTCATTTTCCCAGGCTGCTGACATAGCTGACAGCCCCAGCTCAGCTCCCAGCCCTCCTGTTTCTCAGCAACACTGCTACAGAAATGCTGCTGCTCAGTTCTTCACTCTGTGCCTCTTGTGGGGCGGTATCCCAGTTCCTTATGTGGAGCCAGGATGGTTTCACATCTGCTTCCACCCAGGGTGGTGCTGATCTCATTCAGAGTCCAGCTCCAGGCTCCTGGGGGATAAATTCCCCTGGACAAAGCTGACCTGGGAAGGGAGATTTTGGTCCCCCCCTTTTTCCTGAGGTCTCTGGAGGTGTCATTCCTGGGCTCCCTTTTGTGCAGCCTGGAAGTGGCAGAGAAGCAGATAGACATGGATTATATCATCCTCCAGGATTTTTCAGGCTCTCAGGAAAGTCTTTCCCAATACTCAGGATCTCTGCTCCAACCCCTTGGATCAGCCTGGGCCCAATGGGAGTGCATGCTGGAGCAGGACAAACTGTTGGCAGCTCTGGTGCTTCTCAGCGTTTTCCACTTAGCAGTCCATTTGTGCCTGTAAATTTGTTTCCTGGATTGAAGGCCATGCAGAGCCTGGGCATCCTCAGCATCCAGAGTGGCTCCTTGCATGCAACAGGCAGTGGAAAATTAATTCCCCCTGTAGGGAGAGCAAACAGGAAAGGAAACAACTGCAGAGGAAACAAGTATTTATGTCTGAGGTTGAGCTTTGCCTTGGACAACCTGAAACACAGCAGATCTCACCTCAACCCTGCTCAGCTTCAAGTTCTCCTTCCCTCATCCCACTGGAGCTGCTCCTTCCTCATGTACCTTCTCCCCTCCTTTCCCACAGGTCTACAGGGGCTCAGTGAAGGATTTCCAGGGCTTTGATGCCAACCAGGATGCAGAGGCCTTGTACAATGCCATGAAGGGATTTGGTATGGATGCTCCTCCAGACTACCCTTGGTGTCCCCTATTCCTTTGGTTGACCCTTGCATGGCTGGGTGTCCTGCAGCACTTCCCCTCTCAGCTGACTGACTGCTTTAGCCATGTGCTAAAGCTCTCCTGGCTTCCCTTCTTCCCTGGAGCCAGCTTGGCTCTGCTTGTCCTCCCAGCCCCAACTTCAGAGCAGTTTTGGGCACAGCGGGGTGGCTGTGGTGACTCCTGGCTCTCCCCACAGGCAGTGACAAGGAGGCCATCCTCGACCTCATCACATCCAGAAGCAACAAGCAGCGGGTGGAGATCTGCCAAGCCTACAAGTCCCTCTATGGGAAGGTAAAGCCAGGAACACTCCCTGGCCCATGCCCCCACTGCAAACACAAGTGGCTGTGGCTGCCTCCACGCAGCCCACACAGGGACCCACCACTCCCTGGACCCACTCAGAGATGCTGTGGAGCAAAGGATCCCCCAGCCCTTTTCTCCCCCTCCACCAGGACCTCATTGCAGACCTGAAGTATGAGCTGACGGGGAAGTTTGAGCGGCTGATCGTGAGCCTGATGCGGCCCCCAGCTTATGGAGATGCCAAAGAGATCAAAGATGCCATCTCGGTAAGGGTGGGCACACCCCAGGGCCCCTCTGAGGACACCCCAGCCAGCCCCACAGCTCATGAGGCTGAGTCTCTGCCCACAGGGTGTTGGCACAGATGAGAAGTGCCTCATTGAGATCCTCGCCTCCCGCACCAACCAGGAGATCCATGACCTGGTGGCTGCCTACAAAGATGGTGAGAAAGGGCAGGGGCTGCCCTGTGTCCCCTTGGGTCACAAAAAGGGCAGAAGTGAAGGGACCCAGCTCTCCAGGCCTGACCTCCTCCCTTCCTCTTCCACCAGCCTATGGGAAAGACCTGGAAGCTGACATCGTTGGAGACACATCGGGCCACTTCAAGAAGATGCTCGTTGTTCTGCTTCAGGTATGTCCATCTGTCCAGCATTTCTAGGTGGTGGGTGCCTGTGCCCTGCAGGACTGAGTCCACCTCTCTCCCACAGGGTGCCAGGGAAGAGGATGATGTGGTGAGTGAGGACTTGGTGGAGCAGGATGCCAAGGTGAGGCTTGATGGGTCACTGTTATACGTGGTATCTGGGCAGGGATGGGGCTGGTGGCACTGGGACATCTGAATTTAGGCTGCAAAAGGTGGGCTGGTGCTAAGGGCAGCACCCTGAGTCAGGCTGTTCCACCTTCCCCATCCCACAAGGACCTGCTGGAAGCTGGCGAGCTGAAATGGGGCACAGATGAGGCACAGTTCATCTACATCCTTGGCCGGAGGAGCAGGCAGCATCTTCGCCTGGGTGAGCATCGCCTGCGAGCTCAGGGTGGGCCTGGACATACCTTGGTAGCTACTCCAGGCATCTCTGTGCTCCCTTCCCACAGTCTTTGATGAATATCTGAAGATTGCTGGGAAGCCCATTGAGAGGAGCATCCGGGGAGAGCTCTCTGGTGACTTTGAGAAGCTGATGTTGGCCGTGGGTAAGCCAGCCCCACATGGGGATCCTGCAAAAACACCCTACTGCCCTTCCTGGACTGGGAGGGCTCAGCACCAGGGCCACCGGGGTCTATGGCTGTACCTGGTATCAGGGAGCTCAGGGAGGCTCCTTCAGGATGGGTGGGGATGCTGGATGTGGTTCCCGTGGGATGTGGGTCCTCAGAGGTTGGGGGCACTGGGGGTACAGGTGAAGCTGAGCGCTGGCATCCCTCACCACACCTCAATTTCCCTGCAGTGAAATGCATCAGAAGCACAGCAGAGTATTTTGCTGAAAGGCTCTACAAGGCCATGAAGGTGAGTGGATTTCCCCTTCTCTACAGGGTCCCTCCAGCATTGCAGGGATCTGGCCAGAGGAGGGGTCCCCTTGCCACGGGGTGCTGCTGGAGAGCAGAGTGACACAGGCCCATGAAAGCAGGACTTGTGTGACCTGGGGTCTCTGCCCTTCCCTCCAAAGGAGTTATTCCTTCAGACCCAGGGCTGGGTAGAAATCAGATAGAGGGTCCCACATGTGATGGGCTGAGCAGAGTTGCTTGGCTATCCCAGACTTGACTGAAGGTTGCTCCATTGCAGGGTCTGGGCACGAGAGACAACACGCTGATCCGCATCATGGTGTCCCGCAGCGAGATCGACATGCTGGACATCCGGGAGGTGTTCAGGACCAAGTATGAGAAATCTCTCTACAACATGATAAAGGTGAGTGCTGGGGGTCTCCACTCACCCTCTGAGCAGCTGCTGGTGCTGCCTCCCTCATGATGCCAGTGCCCCTGGGAGGGCTGTGCTGGGTGTCCATCTCCGAGGACAGTGTTCAGGGAGACCCCTCTCCAAGAGCTCATCCCATGGCACTACCTTGACTCTACCAACTGCATAGTTCTCTGTCTCCATCTGCCTTTCCAGGAGGACACATCTGGGGAGTACAAGAAGGCTCTGCTGAAGCTGTGTGGAGGGGACGATGAGTAAGACCACTAGTCACCCCCCTTTTGCCCTCTTCATCCCCTTGGTGCTGGGTACAACATCTGGGTCAGAGTCTGGTGGAGCACCTGGACCAGCAGCACCCAGAGTGACTGTGGTTTGGTACAGGGGGACCTGTGGCCCCTCTGCATGGCCAGCCACAATGTCATGGTCCCTTCTTGGCACATGGGAGCCCTGCAGGGCAGGGCCAAACCCCTGGAGGGAGGATGCTCTGGTGGGGGAGGTTGGGATTCACCACACATTTCCTCCCATTCCCACCCATTCAGCCCCACAGCAAGCACCTGGTTCCTGCCCCTGTGCCCAGTGGATACAAAATGCCCCTCGTGGAGGAGCAAGACAGGGTGAGGGGGGGCTGCTGGCAGGTGCAGGGCCCCCATGGCTCACTGTCCCCTGTCCTTGCCCTCCCATTGCAGTGCTGCAGGTGAGTTCTTCCCCGAGGCGGCGCAGGTGGCCTATCGGATGTGGGAGCTTAGTGCGGTCAAAGTAGAGGTCAGCACCCCCAGCCCTGCTGCACCCCTCTATGCTGCCTGCCAGCTTGGGACCCCTGGCTGCTCCTCTCTGCCCTGGGGCACAGCCAGCCCCACACTCTGCTCTGACTCTCGCTCCCCGGCTTCTCTCAATGCCACTCTCTGGTTTGGGGTCACAGGATGTAACCGTGGCAGGGCTGGCCGCCCCCCGTGGGCTCCACTAACCCCCTCCTCTCTCTGAGTCCTTTTTCCCTTGGGGCAGTGGGTCCTGCATGTCTCTGCAATGCATCACATGCAGCCCTGGCTCCAGTGCCCACCAAAGAACTCTTGTCCCCTGGCGTAGCCCAGAGCTGGCCAGGGCATGGCTGCAGTATGGGGAGTAGCAACCTGCATGCAGCTGAAGCTCCTACAAAAGGGTGCTTTGGGATGTGCAGAAAATACACCCCGAGCCCTGCATGAACATTGTGAGGATGGAGCAGTGATTAGAGTTGTAAGGACACAGAATTGAACTGGAGGGCAGGAGTAGTCACGTTTTCAGCAACTCCTCTTCTGTCTCTCAGTGACATGGCCAGCCCAGGCTGAGATGTTCCAGGCTAGGGCAGGCAGGTGTAACACTGGGCAGGACACCAAGACTCCAGGGACTGTCTGTTGCTGTCTTCTTCCTTCTCTCTGCTGGTCTGGCTATGGTTTGCCCCTTAAAGGAAGGGGTGACAGTGGGGGGAGATCCTCACTGATCCCCAGGTGCTTGCACTAACACAGAACCTGCTTTGGCCTCAGCTTGCTGGGTGGCACCTTCCCTCCTCTCCATCTCTCCTTCTCTCCATCTCTCCTCTCCATCCCTCCCTCTCTCCATCCCTTCATCCCTTCCTTCCTCCCTCTAATCTTGAGGGTGAACATAAACCCCTCTCTGCACCCACAGCTGCGAGGAACCGTGCAGCCTGCAGGAGACTTCAACGATGATGGGGATGCACAGGTGCTGAGGAAGGCAATGAAGGGCCTGGGTAAGTGGGGACCATGAGTTTAGGCTCTTCCTGCTGCTCCTCAACAACTCCTGGGGCAGAAAATCCACCCTGACCCACACAGGGCTGCATGGAAACCCCACGGGGAATAGAGACGGAGCTGTGGGAGTTCTCCCTTCCCAACCTACCCAGTTTGTGGGGGTGGTGATCTGCCCACGATCAGGGGTGACACAGTGTGGCTCTGCTGTCATTGCAGGCACAGATGAAGGGGCCATCATAGAGGTGGTGACCAAGAGGAGCAACGCACAGAGGCAACAGATCCTAAAGGCTTACAAGGCTCATTATGGCAGGGTACTGCAGCCTCCATCCCATCCTGCTTCCTCCTGCCCCCTCCCACATGGAGATCAGCCCCTCACTGAAAGGAATCCTGCCCAGGGAGCAGTGGGCAGCTGGGGCATATGCACATGTCCTGGCATGACTCCCCCAAGGGAAACAGAGTTGTCACAAAGCAGCTCTTTTGCTCCTTTTCTCCAGCAGCCTCCCACTCTGGGTGCTCACCAGCCCAAGTCCCTTCCCCTTCGCTTGCCCCATCCGCAGCTCCACACAGAGGACTCCAGAGCCAGAACCTCCCCAGAGCCACCCGAATATGTGACTTTAAACTGCCCCAAGAGTTCTCACAGATGTCTCCAATCCCTACACTCTCCTCCCTTTTTTTGCTTTCATGTTGCCTCAACTGGTCCATCCCTGCAGATGCAGCTGGGGACTGAACCCTCAAATGCTTTTGCAGGACCTGATGGCAGACTTGAAATCTGAACTGTCTGGCAGCTTGGCCAAGCTGATCCTCGGCCTGATGCTGACACCAGCACAGTATGATGCCAAGCAGCTGAGGAAGGCCGTGGAGGTAATTGTCATACTGCTGACGGCTTGTCAATGCCCACAGCTTCACATGCTCCAGGGTCTCATCTCCTATGGAGACGAAAAGATCAGAAAGCACCAGGACAAGGACCTGGTTTGCCCTCAAGCATTGCATACCTCTTTGACCCAGCATGCTCAGCCAGCTGGTAGCCACAGGAGAGCCAGGGTAGGGGCAAACCAGCAACATGCACTGCTATCCACTAGTCACACCAGTTGGGACCCCACTAGCTACATACTTGGAGACTTCCATGTTGATTCCTACCAGCCCTCGGGGCCATGGACAGAGACTTTTTGCCACATGATTAACTTGGACCCCTTGACTGCCCTGCAGTGCCATCATGTCCCCATCTCGTGTTGGCACCTGCAGCACCCACCATGCCTCTCTCTTCCAGGGGGCCGGCACAGATGAGAGTGTCCTCATTGAAATCATGGCCACGCGGAACAACCAGGAGATCCGGGCCATCAACGAGGCGTATCAGGAAGGTAGGGCACAGTAGGGATGAGGGGAGCACCCAGGTTCTGGGCACAGATCACACTGTACAAGGCCCTTCCAGAGCCCAGGCAAAGTTTTGTCTCTGGGTTGGGTCCATGGCTTGATGCTGTGAAGGTCTGTTAGTCCCTCCAGAAGAGTGCTGGTCCTTGCCTCTCTCCATCTCACATGGTGACATGCCCCAGCTCTGCCCATCAGTGTCTCCTTCTCTGAGAGCTCTTTCACAATTATCCTATTTCCTCCAGACTACCTGAAGCAAGAGGCTCTGCTTATGCTCAGGGCATTAGAGGTGCTGGGGTGATCCCCTCTTCCCTGGGTTTGAACTCAGCAGATGGAGGCATCTGCTTCAGCCATGCTTCCCATGGGGACCATGGGCACAACAGGCACTGGTGGGTGGGAAGCTGAGCTGCAGGGCTCAGCCATCCCTTCTCCACAGCCTACCACAAGAGCCTGGAAGATGACCTGAGCTCTGACACATCAGGACATTTCAAGAGGATTCTCGTCTCCCTGGCTCTGGTACGGGCAGCTCTCATTGGGTCTTTTCCTCTCCCTGCCACAGGCAGTGCTGGGGGTTTGGAAGGGCAGTGGCTGGACAAGGCAGCATCACTGCCTGGCTAGGCAGGGCTGCTGGGCTCTGTGTGCCACCCCCTCACTTGGGGCTCTCCCAGGAGATGTCCCCTCTCCGTCTCCATTACTTTTTTTATCCAAACACAGGGCAACCGTGACGAAGGACCAGAGAACCTCACGCAGGCACACGAAGATGCCAAGGTAAGACCCATATTGGCATAATGCTCTTATGAGCTTTGCATTAAAAAAAATAAGAGGATGTTGCATGCCCTAGTCTGGAATTTACATTCTCAGGGAAGCAAATGCTGCTGGGCCAGGGTCTCTGTAAACTGCAGGGGGAGATGCCAGATGAAATGACACCCCCATGTCTGATTCCTGAAGCCCTTGGCTCTGCTGCTCTGTGCACACAGGGAGAGCAGCCCCAGGGAGTTCCCAACCAGTAGGCTGCAGCCTTTTGTGTGCAGAGCTGCTACTGTGGGGTTCAGCAACACACACTGATGCTAAAATTTGGCTTTTGAACTTCAAACACAGCTTTAGGCTGGTCTGCAGGACCTACCCACCGCTGTGTGTTGTGCAGGGGGCAGCCCTGACGCACTGGGGTGCTCCAAACCTCTCCTGGGCTGTGGTGAGACACAGCCGGAGGGGGAAGGCTGAGCAGCAAGAAGCAGTGCAGTGGGGCTTGGGGGCCCATTCCCTGGCTCAGCTCCTGGTCCCAGGAGACCTGTGACCCACAGGCTGTGTTCCCTGGCCTCCTGCTCCTCAGGGCTGTGTCTCTTCAATCAGGGGCTGGGAAGATCTGTGCAGGGTCAAACCCGAGCTCTTGCCTGGCTGTCCTGTCCTTGCTTGGCGTCCTGGAACACCGGATGTTCCAACGCACGGGAGAGCAGCACGGCATTCCCAGCAGGGCTGCCGCCAGCAGAGGGAGTGGATGCTGTGCTGCCTGTGTCCTTGTCTCTGCACTGCTTGCACACTCTCTGCCTGTTCCTCTGCTCAGGCACTGCCTGCACCCTGCCACTCTCTCTGCCTGTACTTCTGCCTTTTCGCGACTACCTAAAAACAGAAGCTAGACAAAATTAGGAGAATAAAAAGCGGGTTTATTTATTGAAGGGCCTTCAGGTACAGTTAGGGCACACGTCGCCCCCCAGGGGCTACACCCAAAAATGGACAATGGGTCATGGGTTTTCATACTTTTATAAGTTTGTTCCATTTGCATATTGGGGTTAATATACCAATTACAGTTTCAGGTAATGAAGTCATTTACCCGAAGTTTGCTCCCCCCCCCAACTCACTTTTGTTTACATCTCTCAGGGCCTGAGACAGTGAGGTGTCCTTGATTCCCAGGCCTAGAGAGGAATTGTTTTGTCTGACTAAAATGGGAAAGCAGTAGCTAACACTGTATATGGAGTTTAGAGTTATACACTAAAGAATTGCTGGATTACAAATATATGAAAAATATAAAAGCTAAAATCCTAAGGCATCACTGCCCATTCACTGCCTGCACCCCTGCTGCATGTTCTGCTACTCACCTCACCCTGCTGCACAGAGAGAGCCAGGCATGACATGGACAGGGATGAACCAGCCAGGTGGCACCTGACCTGGCACCATACTGTGTTTTGTCAGCAAAGCTGCCCTTCCCTACATCCCACTGGCAGAGGTGGGCAGGCTGGTGGGAGCCAGCCTAGAGCCAGGAAAGGATGGTCCAAGAAGAGCAACAGGCTGGCACCCAGGGCTAGCACCAGGGCTAGGGGGACCACTTTGTTTGGTGAAAGACCACCCTCCCAAAAGGTAATGGTGTAGAGGCCAAACTGGAACAGGAAATAAGTCCTGCTCATGGGGAAGCAGGGGATCTGAGGACAGGTAGTTTTAAGGGATTTTGCTAGACTTCCCTTGCTTTGTCAGGGAAAGATAAAGGTTGAGCAGCACCTTCTGACCCTGTTGTCTTCCTGTCTCTCTCTCTCTCTACCAGGTTGTTGCTGAGACCCTGGTGAGTGCCTGCCCTTTCGTTCCTTACCCTCTGCTTGTTTGAAGGGATGCTGCAGTCCTGGGGTGCAGGGCTGGGGCTGGGAATTGCAGCCCCACAAGCCAGGCCTTTCTGACCACATGCACTGTGCTCACTGGCTTGGGACTCTGATGTCCTTCCATCAGGATAGGGGACAAGGGGACAGATGGAACCTGTAGTGAGGGCACTTCCCTGCAGCATGGGGCAGGAGAGAGAGAAAGCGACCTGCCCTGCCCTTGGGAACCAAGCCTGCCCACTGCCTGCATGCAGTACCTGTGTTCCAGGCAGTGTGGGCCTCAGGGCTGGCTTCCCTGGCTCCCCAAAAGTGGGAACTGGGAAAGGGTGACTTTCTCCTGCCTAATGGATGAGATGAGCAAAGCCTCCTACTGATGCCCACAGAGGAGTAGCAGCCATTTCATTCATAGGTAGCACTGCTATGGCCCAGAGTGGCTTCTGTGTCTGGCAGCCCTGAATTTCCTCCTCAGGTGATTGGTCACCCCTGAAACATCCTCCATAAAGGTTAAAAAAGTCTTAACCATGAACACTGCAGAGCTTTTTCCATAAAAACTGGAAACCATCTTTTCTTAATCTGTGAGTGTGCAGCTTCACATCTGTGCAGAGGAAATGGCTTTTTTAGATAGAAAAGATCCCCAGCTATTTTCCTGCTCATAAAAGACAATGCTCTTTACAAAAGGGTTCCCAGTCAGGACTGGCTGTCCCAGGAAGAGGTGTTTGACACCTGTGTCCCTCTCTGCTATGTCCATCTCTCTGCCTCCTCCTTCACTCCTTGTTCTTTCCCAGAAACTTGCTGATGTCTCCAGCAATGACTCCAGCGACTCCCTGGAGACCCGATTCCTCAGCATCCTCTGCACCCGCAGCTACCCCCACCTCCGCAGAGGTAGGTTCAAATTTCTCCATCAGCTGCAACACAAGTGTTTGGATTTGGGCTGGATGGGAGATGAGGGCCCCCTCAAGGCTGAGGTTGAGCCCTGTGTCCCGAGCTGTGGTGGGGATGAGGCAGTGGGAAGAGATGGTATGGCCTGGCATTTGAGGTGGCTTGTTGAAGTCACCAAGCCTGCTCTGGTCTCACCTGGTCCAGAAGTCTCCACAGCTGAGGCTTGAGTCTCCCAGGTGCCCAGGGCTGGGACGGGACAGCTCACAGTGACACCTTCCTCTCCCCCATCCCCAGTGTTCCAGGAGTTCATCAAAATGACCAACCACGACGTGGAGCATGCCATCAAGAAGCGGATGTCAGGAGATGTCAGGGACGCCTTTGTGGCCATCGGTCAGTGCTCCCTCTGGACTGGGCTCCCAGTGGGGCATGGGGGCATTTACAGAGTCCCTAAAGAAGGCCTTGTACTGAGGAGGGCTCATGACTGAGACAGTGGTGCCACACCTCCTTGCTGTGATGTGTCCCCTGGGTGCCATGAACCCACTTTCTGTCCCCTCTGTGTGTTGCAGTCCGGAGTGTGAAGAACAAGCCGGCTTTCTTTGCTGACAAGCTCTACAAGTCCATGAAGGTGAGGACAGACCCTCTTGGGGCTGGGCTATGGGAGAAGGCTGTGCTGGGATACTTTGGGACTGCTTTAATTCCCTGAAAGGGGTGGGCTTTGTGCTCTGGCTGTCCCCTAGGGAGTAGGGAGGGCTGAGCTCAAACCAAGACCTGGGGTTATCAGGAGATGTGTCAGGCTGATGTCTTGCTGGCAGCAAGTCCAGCATATGTCCAAGGAGCGATCATACAACAGTCAGGGTTGGAAGGGACTTTTAAAGGTCATGTAGCTCAGTTCCCTGCAATAAGTAGGAATATCTTCAAGACTGCTTAACGCCCCATCCAACCTGGCTGTGAATGTTTCCACAGAGGGGAGATCCACCACCTTTCTGGGCAACTTGTGCTAGTTTCACCATCCTCATCATAAAAAACTTCTTCCTTATAACTAGTCTGAACTTTCTCTTTTAACTTAAAACTATCACCCCTTGTCCTATCACTACAGACCTTGCTAAGGAGTTTGCCCCCATCTTTCTAAAGCCTCTTTTAAGTATTAAAAGACTGCAATAAAGTCTCTCCAGAGCATTCTCTTCTTCAGGCTGAACAACCCGAGTTCCCTCAGCATTTCCTCACAGGAGAGGTGTTCCAGCCTCATTTTTGTGGCCCTCTTGTGGGCCTAGTGCCCAGCTTGGACTGTGCTGGAGATGCCAGGAGCATCTGTGAGCCCCAGTCTCTGCTGGGCTTTTTGTTCAAACTCCCCCTTGCAGGGTGCTGGCACAGATGAGAGGACCCTGACCCGGATCATGATTTCTCGGAGCGAGATTGACCTATTCAACATCCGGGGCGAGTTCATAGACCTGTTTGACAAATCGCTGCACCACATGATTGAGGTGAGGGGACAGGGACATCCCTTCCTGGCTCATCACTTTGTCTGGCTGAGCCCTGAGGGGACCTGAGCCATGAGCAGCACAAGGGCTGAGCATCACCTGGGGAGGGGGAACCTGCCCCCAGCAGGCCCAGTGTTGGCTGGTCTGGCTGTAGAGAGGATGTGCTGGCATCTTCCACTCCTGCAGGGATACCTGCAGGGTGTCCAAGACATGGAGCTGTGCCTTCCCTGTGCCCAGCACTTTGAACCAGGCTTCACCAGGGCTGGTTCTCTGACATGGCTCTCCCTCTTGCAGAAGGACACCTCTGGCGACTACCGCAAGGCTCTGCTGGCCCTGTGTGGTGGGGAGGACTAGGTGGCAGCTGGGGCCATTTGTGTCTGAGCCAGCACGCAGCCACTGCCTTGATGTCACCGCAGCTTCGGGGGCTTCAGGGGACACTCAGTCCCCTCCAGAGAAAACTCACTTTGCGCTGGAAAGCAGCACCACATTGCAAGCAGGGGAGTCTCGGGGAGGGGAGCAGAGGGGTCTGGGTAGGGAGATTGTCTGTCTTGAAGCAAAATAATTCATACTCGAACATGCCACTAAACCAAGGAATTTACCCAGATGGAAAAGACAATTTTAAATCTGATAAATAAAACCTCACTGTTGCTGACCCTGGGGCAAGAGCAGTTGACTTACTGGGGCAGGTTTGGATGGGACTGAGAAGCCTTGGTGTCTCTTTGCTCCCTTAGGCAAACTCGGGTAAGAGCCCAGCCCCAGCTCCAGGGAGGGCCTTGAAGACACCACAAAACCTCTATGAACAACATTTCTGCTGAGAAAGGGGCTGAAAATGCATGTAGGGCTGGCAGCAGTGCAGGGACTTCACCAAGGGCTTCACTTCATGCCTCTGAAAATCCCCGGCAGGGTTCATGCCGTTGTGCGGATGATGCTTTCATAAACCAGAGATACAAATCAGACTTGATGGCATCCACCCGTCCTCGCACGCGGTTTCCTGTGCTTTCAAGCTGCTGAAGAAGCAGTCGAAAGGCACATGCCATAGAGGCTACACCCCCAAACAGTTTGTTTGCGCTTCCCCCAACACTCAGGAGGAAAGAACTGGAATTTCCAAAAGCGGGAAATTCCAGCACTTTCAATTGTTTCCAAGCCAGAACAAAAAGTTGTGAATACCCTAGTCTTCCTCAGAACAGCTGGGTGAGGAAAGCTTCACCTTCAAAATATCAAAGCAGTGTAAGGCATAATAACATAATATTATTACAACACTTCAAAACCAGCTGAGGTCAAGAAGCAGCAACATGTAGAGACAAACCAGGGAAGCTGAAACAACTCAGCTGGGTATTATCCCACTAAAAATTCCCTTGATACCTTCCTGTAAAACATCCCCTTGTAACAAAATAACCTTTCTTGGGGGCAAACAGTCTGGTTAAAGCTTTTTCACCCTCCCCACGCTCCCCATAGAGATTTGGGTTCCTCTGTCTAGCCCTTGTATGTAAGTAGGATTGGGCATCCCTGCCCAGACAGCATCTGGAGGGCTCAACATACCCCGCACCTGCAGCAGCCTAGGGGTCACCTGCTTGGGAGAAAGACTCTGAGCAGCTGCAAAAGTTGTTTTGAAGGGAGGATGTAACCCCAATCTTCACCTGCCAGTCTCTTCCTGCAGCTCCAACACTGCAGCTCTGAGCTTTGCAGCAGAGGCTTCTGGACATGAGGGTGGCACATAGACTGCAGGGAGCAGAGCTGGCCACCTCCCTGCAGCCGGGAACAGGGCTCAGGAGTGAGAAAGGCCCAAGGAAGTTCTGAGGCTTGGGAGACAGCCTATCATCCCTGGGAGAGCCAGATTTGGGGCAGCAGAGCCCTGTTACTACTCCAGAGCAGGGGGAAACCCTGCTTGGCATTAGCACAGGGCCACAACACATGCCCTAATCTGCTTCATTCTAGTTGCCAAAATAGATGCTCAAGGGGTTTGTACAGGGGAGGTGTTCCCTAGGCACAGGTGTAAAACATTCCAGTGAATTTTCTGGCTGTACTGTGATTGCTATACAGCAGTGGCCAGGGATTTCACCACCTACAGCCTGGATGTCTTGGAGTGGCACAGGACCACAAGTCAGCCCCGCAGGGTCAGTCCCCAGCCCAGCTCAGGGTGATGCCACCACCAGGAAGAGTGGCTGACCAGAGCACACTGGTCCCAAGGCCAGCAATTTCCCTGGCACCTGCTGCAAACACTCAGCACAGTCAGTACCACATTTGGGCACAGGTTATTTCAACACCTGCCCCATGCTGGGGTTGGGTCTGCCCTACAAATAACCACAAACTGGCCTGAGCTCAGCAGAGCTACCTATCCTAAGGGGCTCTGGCCTGAGCTCAGCAGAGCTACCTATCCTAAGGGGCTATGCCAGGAGGGTGACGGGATCTTGGGAAGCACTAGCATGGCCTCTGGGACTCACTCAAAAAACAGCTTCATCCCTATCCCTGGCCTCCAGAGAAAATACACTTCAAAGCACCAGTGGCCAGGAACACCTCTGCTCCCTCCGCTGGCTCCAACCCACCCAATCTGAGAGCAGTCAGTGACAAATCTCATGCCTAACCTCTGTGATCAACTAGGAGGTGAGCATTTCAAGGAAGGCTAGGAAAGGAAGGGGGGAAAATTAGCAAGGCTATGAGCAGGGTAAGGGCTGGAGGCAGGTCCATGCTGGCCATCCACGCTTTAGCTTTCAGGGCTACTGCAGGGAAGAGTCTGGGATTTACACTTTGCACATTGACCAGCAATGTCAGGGGCAAGGGCTCACTTCCAGGCAAAGCCAAGGCCAGATTTCATAGGTTGCAACATCCAGAAAACCCCAGGAGCCCGTGTTTGCTGTTCGCAGAAGGCCGGACCTCTGCTCTGAGTCAGCCACTGCAGATCCTCTTTGCTGCCAGCCCCTGGAGAGGAGGAGCCACAAAGGCAGATGGGATGTTGGCCTTAATCCCTAACACAAGGCGAGCCACTTCCATCCCACCTGCCGTCCTCCCCTTCCTCTGAGGAGAGAAACCCAGCCTTCAGTCTTGGGAGGTGGCGAACTGGGGCTGAGGAAACAGCTGAGCTCTCCAGGACTGCTCCCATCTCTGGAGCAGCTCTACAGGACATGATGACTGCTGCTGAGCCCTGTTCTCAGGCATTGCAACTGGATGAGACATGGCCTGGGAAGAGAGGAAGAGGGGAAATTCCCCTCTGTGCCTATTGCTGATTTTGTACATTAAGACTCCAAATGATTCAAAGCTTAAGGCTTGCAAGGAAATCCTCTGAGCAATCACAGACCCGGTTCCCACAGGTTTTGGCCCCACTATGAGACTGCACCAGGTCCCACCACAACCCATCCCCTGCTTACTGTGGAGGAGGGAGAGGATGGCAGGAGATGGTGATCTCCTGTGAAATGGGTGACACTGAGTCCAGCCTCACATGCCAGACCATAGAGGAAGAGGGGAGCCCTCATTCAGTGAGAGCGTAAACCCGGCAAAGTGAGCGCAGCCCAGCATCCCTGGAAAGCCAGGGTGTGATCCAACCCCCTGTGAAGGCAGAGTACTGCAGAGGAGCAGGAATATTCCCCAATACCTTCCTTCTCTCCTATCTTGATCCCTTCTCACTCCCTTCTGCCCTCTCAACAGCCGATATCCCAGGCTCCCTCCCCTGCCTCTCCCGTGCCCTCCATCCCAGAGCCCTCCCATCCTGCCAGGTTAATTTGAGTTTCTGATTTGCATAAGCAGTAGATCACAATGTTCTGGAAATCCCCTCCTGCAGCCAGAGCTTCCTCCCCACTCTCACAGCGTCACTGTTGGCCTTCTGCTTCCTTTCGCTGCCGGAGCACCGGGATGCATCCGACCGGCACAGCACAAACGGCAGGTCCCAGCTGCTGATGCCAAGAGAGATCCATTAGCAGCCCCTGCAGAGCTGAGCCCAGAGTGGCCCTGGAATGCTGTGCCAAACCAGCTGCATCCACAGCCTGCTCTGCTCCCACCTTGCTCCAGGGCCAGCTCCAGGCACAGCCATCCACGACAGCCAGGTCCTGGCTGGCCCCATCACCCCCATCAGGGTTCAAGTGAGCTCCATTTTCCCAGCAGCACAGAGGGCAGGGGGATTTTTTGGGCAACAAGAGCTGTTGAGGCAATGCCACTTTGAATTCATATCACTGGGGCCACCCTGCTCACTCCAGAGTGGGATCAGCTTGAAGGAAGCCAGACCTGATCTGAGACAAGCAGGACCTGAGGACAGGGGAGTTCCACTGACCCCCATCCACAGCCTGTGCTCCTTCTCAGCCCGTTTTCCACAGCACAGCAGCAATCAGGGCACGTTCATGTAAGTAACCTGCAACTGAAGGTGCTGAACCCAACTCTCTGTGCCAGAAAAAAAAACAAAACAAAAAAACAAAACCCCTAGTGTGTCAACGTGTCACCTGTGAACACACCCTCACAAGCCACACAGGCGTGCTCATAAACCACAGGTGCCATCGGGGGAGTTTTCTCCCCTGGGAGCATGGTGGGACCAAAGGAATGAGGAAGGACCAGCAGCACCAAAAGCCTTTCATTTTCATAGTGAAATTCATGCTGGTGTTTGGGCCAGCCTGAGCTGGCAATCTCAGGTAAAAATGCAAAGAGCAGCTGGCTAAAGAGGTGGAGAGGCTCTGAATGATGATGTGCCATCCAGTGGTTCCCAGGTGCAGACAGACCCCACACCCACAGCTTCTCACCCTCACACTCCTGCCATCCAAACCAGATGGACTAAAGCCGGGCCCTCTTCAGGCCCTGAAGTTCACACCTGGCAAGTGTAGACCAAACACCTTGCCAGGTACCACTGCACCTCCTGGCAAGGAGCTGGGGAGCTGGAATCAGCTTCTATAAAACAGAAACATTTAAAGCCTTGATGTTTCTTCTGGCACCAGCTGGCTTCCAGCACCAGCTTGGTTCTGACCGCCAGTTCTCCTGGTGGATGGTTTCCAGGGATTCTCTGCAACCCCGGAAAAACCATCACCTGTGCAACTCCATCAACAGACCCAGCTCTTCCCTGCTCCCCCAAGAAGATGCATCCTGTTCTGATTCCAGATAAGGACAAGGAACAACAATGCCTCTTGCCAAATTCAGCAGTTTTTCTGAGGAAAAGCACGTTTGCAATCCCAATGAAGTTGCTCAGAAACCAGGCAAAGAAAATGATGTAACGAGGCTCTCCAGTTGTCCAAAAGTGAATCACAGCTTCCACGACAGTTCCCCCCCTCCCCTTTTTGCTGACTAATACCTGACACAATGGGCCCCTGGGAGGAACGGCACAGGAGAGCCCTTTAAGTGGTGCCTGGCTCCCTATCAAAACCACACAGAGGCTGTCTGGGACCTCCATCATGGGGAATTCCCCTTCTCCATGCCTAAAAGTAAGCTCAGCTGGGCCAGCCTTCCTGCAATTGGGGGATTGCAGGCACAGAGCTCCTGCTCTGAAGGGCTCCCACTCCTTCCCAGCCCCTCCAGGACCCAGCCTGGTGAGTAATGCAATGATTTTTTCGGTTTGAGAGTGCCTGGGATAGAGAGAGGGGAAGGCAGGCAACTTTTGGGGTGCTGCAAAACCAAACACCCCTTTTGTTTCTCACAGAAATAAGCAGGGTTTCGTTACTTCACGCAGACTGAGGCATTAATTTATCAACAAGGTGTTTTCTCATTCTGTGGGACTGCATTTAGCTTTGAAGACAGGTTTTCTGAGGGTTTACAGAACAGCACTGGGCCTCTCATTGGGGTAAAACAAGACTTTCAGGAAACAAAAAAGAAGATACTGGGTATGTGTGGGGTCCTGCTGTCTCATCTCCAGCTGAGACTTCAGACGTGAACACAAACAACACATCAGAGTCCCACCAATCCTGAGCTCTCATAACCCAGCCTGGCTGCCAGGGTGATGTCCTGCTGCCAGTGAAGGACTCTCAGGAAAAGACGTTTCTGGGGTTTTAATTTTTACAACCAAAAATATCAAATTCCCAAGAAGTGGTGGAGCTGTGTCAATAGAGCTGAGTAAGAAGCCAGGACTGGGGCAGCTGGAAAAGGTTTGATCTCCAGTGAAGGACCTTGATGAATCCAGCACCAGATCACCTACGGAGGACGTTTCTGGAGTATAGGCAAAGAGCAGCACAGCTGCTTACAGTGGGATTTCTTCACTCCTGGTTCATTGCTTTTATTTATACATATATTTAATAAAAAAAACACCACCTTCTCTTTGTGGCAAAACCAACAGAAGAAAATCAGGCAGCTGTTGAGCGATTTAATAAGAGCAGAGTGAACCCGAGTGAACCCAAGTGTTCCCTGTGCTTGGCGCTCCTCTGGTTGATTTCACCACGGCACAATTCCAGCAGCAGCACAGAGGAGAAGGATCCGTGGAATATATGCTCCGGTTAGAGGGTGGAATTTCCTCATTTACCATTAACGCGGGGGCTCGGTGGGGAATTCTCCTGCCTCAGAGGAGCGTCAGCCCCGGCCGGCCGGCTGCACCACCCTCCTCCTTGGCGGGGCCGAAGCTGA
>VWZU01004414.1:104580-121503 GCA_013397095.1 Sterrhoptilus dennistouni | reverse complement strand
CGGGCGGTGCTGAGGCCCCGGGGCGGCCCCGCTCCTCCCTCGCCCCGCCTTGCACAACCCGGCGTTTCCCGGGGCCGCGCATCTGCCTCCCGGCTATCCCCGTGTGCGATCCCCCCGGGCAGGGCCGGCTCCTGGGTCTCCTCCAGGGGGGCTGCGGCGGCCGTAGCCTCAGGGACCCTCCTGTCCGTGCTGGTTTCCTTTCCCTTTGACTCTTTACCGCTGGTCCAACCGCGTGTGTCCGCATCGATGCTGATCCAGAGGCTGGAATATCTGGAGCAGGGATGGATGGCAGCATCCTCCTCTTTTGGGAGGGAGGCACAGCTTGTCTCCCCCTTTTTCCTCCCTCAATTCCATGCTAAAACCCTCACGGAGGACAGAGAGGGAAAAAAAAATAGAAAAGATGCTGCCTGTCACTGCTGCTTTTGGATGAGAATAGCTCCAAGTGGGACTCATGAGGATCTGCATCCTCTCAGAGATCTGGCTATCCTGTGTCTGTGTCCCTGCCACACAGGTTGCCCCCTGTATCAAGAAGTCAAATGCAGCCTTTTCCCTTGAGCTGGTTATTCCCATCACTTAGATGGGTTATTCCCATCACTTGGGTAGGATATTCCCACCACCTGGGGGAATGGGAGCTGTTCTGCTGGCACAAGCTCTTTTGGAGTGCACATTTCATGCAGAGTGCTGTCAGCTGAAGCATTCCAGAGACTGGACTTTGGGCACTGGGATGAGTTCTGGAGACAGGAAGGCTCCAACCGGGCACGTCCTTGAGAGCTGTCCCTATGCTGAGGTGAAGTAAGCAAGAAGAAAACAGGAGAGCCTTTTTGCTGCCTTTGGCATCGTTCCTGGTTCTGCAAGAAATCCCACGACGCCCTTTCGGCCCGACCTACGCCAGGCAGACCTATTTAGCACAGGGCTGTGGGTTGTTGCTTGCCAGCAGCTGGTAAAAAACTCTTGGGTGGAGGAAACCAAACCATCTACTCTTGTGGCATTGCAGATTTTGTTTTAAAGCAGCAGTTCTTACACTTCGGGTGGTACTTTGTTAGTGTAGCTTTGTGGTGCCACTGTTTGCTGCCAGCTTGGTTGTTGCCTGCTGAAGCACACTAAGTTGGGCAGGAGTAGCTTGGAAGCAAGAAAAAGGCTACAAGGAAAGGGGTGGCTGTGCCTTGTTCTGCTTTGGAGTGCTGTGACAAGCAGCCATGATGCTGCTGAGCTCTGCAGGGAGAAGTGGAGCAGGCAGGAAGAGCCAGATGTCTTTGCAGCAGAAGACAGGGTCTTGCCTAAATCCCCCCACTGTGCTGCCACTAGAGCACCACCACCGTGCCTGGCTGCTTGTCCTGCCTGCATTGGAGCTTGGGCCCATCCCAAGAAACTCTGCAGCTGTGCGTGGTTACCTGTGTTTGTAAACCTGGCAGACACAGGGAAATGTTTTATTTTCTTTGTGAGCAGCCTCATCAGAAGCAGGTTGTTTTTATGAAGCCTCCTGGGAGGTGGGTTTTTCAGGCAATAGTGGGCTTTCTTGCTAGGGGACATCTTTAATACCTGCTGTGTTTTGGGTAGGGTTCTTGCCTCTCCCACCCTCTCTTTGTGGCTAAACAGGCTGGAAAGGAACACACTGCAAGTGGAGGTTCAGACCTTTCCCTTTGAGACTTGAGCCTTGCAATGCCTGCTTTCTTCCTCTTTTATTACTCCCAGCTCAGTGGACTGCAGTGCCCAAAAAGTCTCATTATTTCTGCCTCCTAAGGCCATCTCTGCTTTTTCTTTCCTGCAAATGAGACCAGTCCAGCAGTCCAGGAATTGTTGTCCCTTGTATGGGAAGCTGCTGGAGCCCTGTAGAAGAAAATCAGTCTGGGGGCTACAGTGTTTTCCTGTAAAATGATCAAACAAACAAAAAGAATCATTTCATGGTGTCTATCAAGTGGCTTTTGCTTTCCATCTGAGGAGGCATGCTGGGGACCCAGCAGCCCCAGTCATGGGAAAATTATGCTGGCAGCCTGCAGGGATTTGCTTTCACCTCCTGTGATCCTGGTGCGGAGGAGGCTTCCTGTGAATATTGTGCACTGGAGTAAGGAAAACCCCCTTCTCCTTAGGGCTGGGCCATCACAGGGTGGGAATTGAAGGGTTGCCAAGCCTGCAGCTCTGGGAGGCTGCTCCCCACCCTGGGGTCACTGACCAGGGCAAGCCTCCAGCAGTGCCAGCCCCCTCCAGCATAGGCTTCACAGCTTTGGTATCTTCAGTGTTCAGTAATTTTAAAGTAGGAATCACATCCTTCTGTTACTTTTGCATGGCTGGTACAGTGATGGCTGTGGCAGTGGTGCATGTTGTTCTGGGTGACAGCAGTGACAGCTCCAGCTCATTCCCAAGCCACAGCACAGCTATTTAAACATCACTCTGCTTTCATCTTTGCCCGTGAGCCTCCCCTGCCCACCCACACTCTCATTCTCTGCTTTTGCTGAGTTGCCATAAAAATTTGCCACCTAAAGGTCTTGGTGTCCCGCATGGAAACAGCAACGCCCACGGGTGCCCGTCTGGCAATCTCTGACAGCGGCTGGGCATGGAGCCAGGGAGCTGCAGCCAGGGAGCCAGCCATGGTCTGAGCCTGGTCCTCAGGGCTGTGAAATACTGTCAGATCATCTTAGGAACTGTTGACTGGCAAAGAGGGAAGTGTTTTCTGGTGGTTTGGTGGTTTCTGCTGGCGTTTGTGGTAGTCCATGTTTTCTTTGTGTATCTAACCACTGTTAGGTGCTGGTGTGTGGTCCCCTCTCTCCTCCCTTTGTGTTTTTATTGAAATGAGATTTTTCACTGTAAATCTCACCTGTCAGAACTCTTAAGGAAAAAAACCACAACAAACCAAGACTGGGATCAGTGACTTGGTCTCTAGTCTCCAGAGTGACCTCTCTATTCCAGTGGTGCCTTGCAGAAACTGGACTGTGCCTTCACTCCAGGAAAACCCACCCTGTCCCCAGTGATGGCCTGGAATGCTGTGGAAACCCCTCCCTCTTGCTGGCTATTGTTTGCTGGTGAATTTGCGGTTGGTCTGTGCTTCCGTCAGCTGGAGATAGTCCAGTTCCTCTCCCCAGCTGTTGTTTGAAAACAGCTCCTGTGGTCCCTTTGCTACAATCTCCTGGTTGGGTACAGACCTTGAGTAGAAAAGTTCTTGACAGAATCTTGAGAATAGGGAATATCAGGCGCTTGCAGTGGCTCTATCTGTCTGGGAGAATATGGGATCACTGTGAGTGAGCTCTGCTGTTTGGCAGAGTGGTCAGTGCAGCAGGATGTCGAGCGATTCCTGCAGGGGTGCACAGGGGACAGGTACCTCTTATGTGCTTTGGGACAAGGCAGAAAACCTCTAGGTTTGGGGGCTGGCAATAAAAGAATGAGGACTGGTATTTCAGGCTGCTTCCAAGCCACATGGGGAGATGGTACCACAGGAGAGGGCAGCTCTTCCCTCTTCTTCCTCCTCTCTCTACCTTCCCTGACACATACCTGGGCTCATCCCAGTGCAGGGTGCAGATGCTCCGCAAGATGGTCACTGCAGGGTGGGTTTGGTACCCAGCTCCTCCCAGAGCCCCAGGTCTGGAGCAGTATATGGTGACTGGACAGCAGTGAGAAGCAGGTTTGAGTCCCCAGCCAGCCTGTGACACCATCCCCATCCTCTGCCAGACTGGCCAGGCAGGTAAAGTGGCCACAGGTGACGGATTTCCCAGCTACCAGGGTCCCACTGGGCTACGTGCTGGGCTCATCCACCTGGCCTTGGTCACTTGCAGGGATGGGGCATCCACAGCTGCTCTGGGCACCCTGTTCTGGTGCCTCACACCCTCAGATTAAAGAATCCCTAATACTTAATCCAAACCTGCCCTCTGTTCAAGACTGGCTGTGACAGTGCTGCCATCACTGGGACCCACAGCTCAGAAATGGCTCTGGTTCTTCCACAGCTTCCTGTCAGCTGCTCTGGGCTCCAGGAATAGCCTCTCCTCAGCTCACCCCAAACCACCACAGTTGGTCAGTTCCAGCTGTTTGGGACAATGTCACTGGCTTGCCATGGGGGGCTTGGCAGCACCCATGAAGCAGGAGGATGATGAGACACACCAATGTGTCTCCCAGAAGCAGAGTGGTGCTGAGGCCAGGCCTAATTCCTTGTCGCTGAGGCAGGTGTTAATTGCTGCTCCAGTTGTGGGTACTGCCAGGTGGCAGTTGTCATCTGGAAAGTCCCTGCCGCTCCCTGGCAGGCAGGTCATCCAAACTGGAGATCAGCCTGCATCGCTCATGGCATGAGCATTAGTCTGAGGTTAGGACAGTTTCGGGTACAGGCTACCCCCTTCCCTTTTCTAAATGCCTCCTCTCAGCCCCCTCCTGCTCACCAGCTGTCTTGGCCGGGAGAAGAGCACTTTGGGGTGCTCCTGTTGTGCCCCCAGGGAGCATCCCAGCTTCAGCTGGCACCAGCACCTTCTCAGCTGCTGCTCTGCTCCGTGTAACAAGCTGGCATCAGGGGGATGGTTCTGATAAGTTGTGCTGTGATTCACAGCTGCTGCTTTATCCCCCCAGGAGACGGGTGAGACCTGGAGCCAGGATCATGCCAGCTGTCCCCAGGCCAGACTTCAGCAGAGGGGAGGCCTTAGGCCACCCGCCAGTGCAAGGAATTGGAAAAGCAATTATCATACTGCTTGTGGGTGTTTTGTCTCCTTGGGCTTTGCTCCTAGCCCTGCACATGCCCGGATGTTTTCTGTGCCCAGTTCAGGAAGCTGTCCTTCTGGAAGCCAGTTCTTCTGGCTGAGCAGGAGGACAGAGTGGGTCTCCCTGCCTGGCTCCTGGGGCTCATCCCCCAATACAGCCCAAACTTCCCCCCAGCTGCTGGTTAAGGCTTTTGGAGTTGCAGCCACTGCTCCTCCCCAGACAGCCCCTTACAAGCCTTTATGCACCCCAGAAATACTGTATGTTGACAGGATACCCTGGTGACAGTGCTCAGGTTTACTCTGGTGTGGGTGAATGCTCCTGGGTTGCATCTCCATCTCTCCAGAGATGCAGCAACCGGGGATTGCAGCCTTCTCTGTGACTCCAGTGCCCTTCATGGGTGAGAGGCAGCCCCAAGTGGGGCTGCTGGTGATGCCTCCTCGTGTGACAGTTCTCATGGCCATGAGTCACCCCGACACGTTCGCCCCAAGCAGAGCTGGAGGGGGAAGTGCCTTCACCTGGGTCACTTGTTGGCTGGTGAGCAGTGGGGCACCAGCACAGCACCCTAGACCCCCACACGGTTGGAAGCAGGGGACTGTGGCACCATCTGGAGCCAGAGGAAGGTGACACTGTGCTCCATTGCCTTGCAGGGATGCCTGGCTGGGAAGTAGGTGACTGAACAGCAGTCATGGAAGGGAGAGGACCCTATCATATCTATGACCCCGGTGGGGGCTCAGAGGAGAATGGATCCACGGCCTTGGAGCGGCTGGTGGAGGAGAACGCCCGGCTGAAGGAGAAGATGCAAGGGATCAAGTCTATCGGTAACTGCTGCGTGTCAGGGGATAAGATTTGCCTTTGGGGCAGCCTAACCCGTGCCCACAAAGCCAGGGGTCTCTTGCTTGGTTGAGGAAGGGTGCTGGTAGAAGCTGGGGGTCTTGGCCCTGGGGCAGCAGGAAAGCTCTCCCTGTCCTGGAGGGCTGAGCAGGATGTCTGAGCTTTTCACACGGTGATGCAGAGGGAGCAAGAATTTTGCTGAACTTATGGGGTGTTTTATGGTGGAATAAATGGTTGTAAAGAGAAAAGAAGTGCTGGAGCAAGGACAGCTCCTTGGAGTTCATAGGTGCTGGGGTCTGTTCTGCTTTTGATAAAAATCCCCACCTCCTACAAGTCCTGTTGGGGCAAGGGCTTTTCCCAGGTGTTTCTCAAAGAACCTGATGTTGAGTGCTCCCTGCGGCAGCAGGAACATGCCAATGTTGAAATGTTCCAGCTGAGTTGTGCCACACTCTTTCTTCTCCTTGTCAGCCTTCCCCCGCTCCCACCCCCAGTTTTGCTTTCTGTCTCATGAGCCAGCTTCCTCCTTTGAGTCCTGCTTCTGCAGCCGAATTTCCACCTGCCTCGTGATTCCTGTTGTGTCACCATGCCCTTACCTGGGACAGGGACCCACTGGTGTGACAGAAACCCCCTCCTCATTGGGGGAGGATTGCATTGTTCATGCCAGACCTCAAAGTGGGGAGGTTGGACCTGTAAGTCCACCACCCAGGCTTAAATTTGTCTCCTCTGGGAAAGCAGAGGAGACCTCTGAGAGCCACAGTGGTGCCTTCTGCCTCCTGTAACCAGTGCTCTATATGTCAGCATGAGGATTTCTGAAACCAGTGAGCCACTGATCCAGCTTTCTGTTGGATTTATCCCAGAATAGTTGTTTCCAAATGAAGAAGTACTATTCTGGGCACTGCTCCAGCCAGACAGGGTTTTTGGTGCTGGTGGATGGGGCTACAGCAGGACAGGCCCTTGGAGAAGGAGACTGAGCATCCCTTTGTTGCCCACAACAGGAGAGCTTCTGGAGGAGTCCCAGGTGGAGGCATCCAAGCTGCGGCAGAAGGCAGAGGACCTCGTGAAGGACAACAAAATGCTGATTGGATCACCTTCCTTGGAGGAGTTGGTGGAAACTGGAGGTAAGAAATGTGAGGCTCATGGGAGAGGAATAACCTGATGGCTCAGAATCCTGAGCTTGGGGGAAGGGAAAGGCTGTGCAAGAGACTTTAATGAAGATCCCTTGCAGCCATGTCATCTCTGGAATGTATCAAATCACTGCCATCCTCCCTTCTAAAAGGAGGTTTCTGTCCCATCCCCATAGGTGGGGTAGAAATCATCCATCAGTGCCTGACCTTGAGGGGTGTGCTGACTGCATCTCTGTGCCAGGTGGAGAGAGGCCGTGCTCTCCAAAAGGCTCATGGCTGCATCCTCTCCCCTCTCCGCAGCCGTCGGCCCCGACCCCAGCTTTGCACGGGCAGCCCCAGGCAGTGCCCAGCCAGACGTGGAAGCACGGAAATCACCTCCAAGTGTGAGTCTGCTCAATGTGGCAACTGCTGCTGGCATGGCTGAAGAGGGAGGCACTGTCCATCTAATTAAAGCAAAAGGAGGCAGGCTTTAGCTGATAGAAACAGGGATGAACCTGAAAGGAAGGGTCAGCTTCCCCACTGTACTCCTGGTGGTCCCTCTCTTTGTGTGGTGGGCATCTTGGGCTGGCATTCCCTGGGGAGCTCTGACCTGGCTGCCTCCCCTTGCAGGGATCCTCCTCAGAGTTTGAGATCGTTGCCATTGAAGCACAGGGGTTTCCCCAGGAGAGCAGGAGAGTGGTGAGTGGCCCTGGTGCCTGCAGGATTTGGTGTTGGTGGGTGGGCAGTCAAGCCAGTGTCAGGGGTTTGAGGGTGTGCAGGGCTGCAGTTCTGTGCAGGCAGCAGCAGGGCTGGTTGACCCATGTCAAGGCAACCCTTGGGCAAACCATAGAGGAGGGATAAACTGAGCAATGGTCCTCCTGTGAACATATCTGGCCTGGCTGGGCCTGGGCGAGGGGCCAGTGAAGCAGCCCCAGCCAGATGGGGATGCCAGTGTCTGCAGATGCCACATGACAGGAAGAGTTGTGACAACCCAAGTAGCTGTCAGTGATGCTCTGATATTCAGCTGGTGCCCACACTGGGTGGGAGGACCAGGCCTCCAAACCCTTTAATTGCTGACAGGGTCTGCCCTAGCCAAAACACTTCAGTGTGCTCCATTGGCTGCCCCAATTGTCATTGCCCCAACCTGTCCTGTTCTGATTTTTTGTGAGCTGGAATGGAGGGGTGAAAGGAATGAGGAGCCCAAGTGGAATGAACATCAGCTGGCACCACATGGTACCAGTAAGAGGATGTGCTCTCATTGCACATCCCTCTTCACATTGGCCAGAGAGGCTCTTGGAGGGGTTGAGTCTTACTGGATGCTCCTGGGGTGCAGCTATGAGGTGATAGAGAACAGAATGGGATCTGCTTGGCCACCAGCTGCTGGTTCCTGAACCGAGTCCAAGTCCTGTGCTCACACCTGGATTCTCCCAGCTTGGGTCCTCACTGCCTCCCTTGCCAGCAGACATGGGTGGGAAGAGCTGGCTGTTTTGTGCCCATCACACACACCCTCCCACAGCAGGTTTGGGGCTGTAAACTCCAGGGTCAGGGTGCTGGGGACAGACTAGGCTGCCCTGTGGTGCAATCTGGGACATTCTCACAGGCAGTAGGTGAGTCAGTGGGGCTGGGAGCAGAGCAGGTGTGGGTGTGCCAGCACTTCCCCAGCTCCTCCCAGCAGTCCCATATGTGCCAGCTGTTGTGCCAGCAGCACCTCCTAGGCTATGGAGGAGTTAACCAACCTCATCATAAACCTCCTGGGGACACTCCCCATGGGCAGGGTACACCCTGACACTGGTGGGTGTGCCCTGACCTGGGCTTTCCCAGCCACTGTTTAAATCCCATGCGTCACCCACTTGGCTGTCACCTGCCAAAGGGTTTGGGTTCCTGGTGCCTGGCATGCCACAGCAGCAGGGAGCACAGAAGTAGGACAGGTGGAAGGAGAACATGGGAGCTGGGGTAAGACCACCATCCCTTCCACCACAGACCAGGGTGTATGTAGAGGGGACAGTCTCAGGAGCTGGGATTTTTAGTCTTGGTGCAGATGGGAAGAGCTCAGGTGGAGAAGAGACCAAGGGTGGAGATGCCTCCATTGCTGTCAGTGATTTGAGAGTGTGTTCTGCTCAGACTACCAAGGGGCACAGGGAATCCATGAGCTGCTGCCATGTCCCCCTCCACCCGGGGACTCAGTGTGCCATATCCAGCAGCTGGGAATCAGACCTTTACGAAGCTGACACAGTTTTTCAGCATACTGAGAGGCGCTGCAGAGTGTCTTGCTGCTGGCCCAGCTCCCAGCCACAGCCATGGATGGGACATGAAGCTGATCTGCCCCAAGAGGAACTTCACAGTGCTCCTTTAACTGACCACACTTGATCCGCTCCCCATTCCCAGGATTTGGAGCAGCCACCGAACGAGGATGCCAACCTGCTGCCACAGCTGCAGCAGCTGGAGAACACGCTGAGTGGCTGTGCCAAGGAGGCCAGCAAGGACCAGGTCTTTGTGCGCATGGGCTACATGGCCTCCGAGCTGAAGCGCTTGGCCTCCAAGGTGCACAAGAATGAGCAGAGAACATCGTTCCTGCAGGTGAGCGAGGCCTGGCCTGGCACTTGATAGAGATTTTCCCCTTCTGTTTTTTTTTCTCACCAAACCCCTCCTGCCCATCCTGAGGTGGATACCCAGCTCCTTAGTGTGGTTTGGTGGGAGGTGTGGGTGACCAAGGGCTGGCCATGGTGCTCACACTGCCTGTGTTCACCCTCCAGACACTGTGTGAGACACTGCACAGTGAGAACAAGGAGCTGCGCACCAAGCTGGAGCATGACCTGGAGCAGAGAAACCAGGCTCTGGAGAAGCTCAGGTGAGGGTGGGCTATGTGGATGGGGAGAGGGCTGCCCTGCAAGCTTCTTCTTGCTGACCCATCTCTTTCTGCCCACAGGTGTGAGAACCAGGAGCTCCGGAGGATGGTGACGCTGAGCAGCCAGGACAGTGGGAAGAGGGAAGCTGCTGAACAGGTGAGGAGGCAGCATCTCCTTGGAGAGGGCTGGGAAGGAGGCAGGGAGCCTGCTGACCCTTCAACAAAGATGGTCTCATTTTAATCGAGCCCCCAGTTAGTCCCAGTATGACCAGCAGGACTACTCAGGGTCTCAAGGGGATGGGGGAGGCAGTGGGAGGGGAACTGGCTCGAGTTTAGCCGGCCTTGGGCACAGCCTCCACAAAAGCCCTGAGGGTCCCCCCCGTGCGCGTCCAGCAGAGCGGGGCCATGGTGGAGAAGGCGCCGGGCAGAGAAGAGCTGGAGGCCAAGGAAAAGAAGGTGAAGATCCTGGAGCACCAGCGCAGGGAGGTGAGGACCAGGCTGGGAGGGAGGCACCACTAAGGAGGCGGGGAGTGGGCAGAGGGGGCACAGGGCTGGGATGGCACCAAGATACTGTGGCAGGGCTTCAGAGCTGCAGGGAAGCACTGCTGGAGCTGGGATCTTCATCCAGCTGGTCCCCAAAGTGCTTTCATGACAGGAGTCTGCTGGGGACCACCACAGCTGGTTCATAGCAGGGTTTGGGCTCCTGTTCAGCTGTCTCTCTCTCCCTGCAGCTGCTGGAGGTGAATAAACAATGGGATCAGCATTTCCGCTCCATGAAGCAGAAGTACGAGCAGAAGGTAGGGCTGGGTGCTCAGGGCTGGGTGCTTGAGGGGCACATTCCTGCTGAATGCTGGTTGTGGGAACTCAGAGGAGATGGTGTAGGGAGGTTTGGGGGCTGCCTGTGCCTCCTTTCCCCCAGTGTGGGTCCTTCCAGGCCAACGCCCCCACTCCCTTCTGGCAGGTCACGGACCTACACCAGGAGCTGGCCGAGGCCCGCAGGGCAGTGACCGAGCTGGAGTCAGAGCGGGAGCAAAAGCAACGGGATTTTGACCGCAAGCTGGTCCTGGCCAAGTCCCGGATTGAAACAGAGGAGGCAAGTCCCTTGGGAAGGGTGACAGGGAGCTGCCAGCCCTGTTGCCCTGCTCTGGCTGATCTCCCACTCACCCTGGGTCCTGCAGGCAGAGAAAGAGAGGCTGGCCATGGAGGTGAGGGACCTGCAGCAGAGGATGCGGTTCCTGCAGGAGCAGCTGGCTCCGGTCACCAGGCAGCGGGAATACCAGGAAAAGGAGATCCAGAGGCTGAACAAGGTGGGGGCCAGGGCACAACCCCTCACTGCAAAATGTCTTTAATGTTCTCCAGTCTCTTCACCTCTCTCAAATCCAAAACTGACCCTGATAACCCACTCTTGCCCGGGCAGAGACTTGTATGAGGCCCACCACATCCCTCTGGGCTCCAAGGAAGTGGGGTTCAAGGAGGGTCTGTTGTCCCTCTTGCCCCTGCCCAGTTATACCCATTTCCCACACTGGGCAATTGCCTGGGGTCCTCCAATGACATCATGGGCACTGAACTTGCTCTGACCCTGCTCCCTCCTCTTCCTCTGTAGGCACTAGAAGAGGCCCTGAATGTCCAAGCCTCTCCACCGCCCATCTTTGCCATGGAGCCAGCAGGGAAGCTGCCACAGCAGGAGCTGCTGACCCAGAATGAGCTACTCAAGCAGCAGGTAGGGCAGAACATGGAACCACTGGGGATGGGCAAGGAAATACATGTCCTGAATCTCCACAGCAAAGAGTGTGTCAAAAAGTGTGTCAGCAGCAGCCCAGCAGCTGGGCAGGTGTCAGTGCTGGGGTGGTGAGGGTTGGGGACCCAACTCAGCATCCTCCAGGCATTCATCTGGAAGAACCACAGCCACCACAGCCATGGGCCATTCAGCCAGCCCATATGCCTGGGGCTTGGAATGGCTGGTGAACTCATGGATGGCAGCACAGTGATGGGGTTGCATAGGGAAGGTGTCTGCCCTCAGCCAGGTGCACCCACATTCTTCCTTCCTGCCAGGTGAAAATTTTCGAGGAAGACTTCCAGCGGGAACGGAGTGACAGGGAGAGGATGAATGAGGAGAAGGAAGAGCTGAAGCAGCAGCTAGAAAAGCTGCAGAAGCAGTTGGTCCTCTCCAACAACCAGGTGAGCAGCACTGGGGGCTACTGGCAGCACTCTGGGAGCCCTGTGTCAACCCCATGTGTCTCGGAAATGCTCACCCTGTGTCACAGTCCCTGTACCTACCTAAAAGTAGGGGCTGAAGGAGAACGGAAGGCCAGAAGGGTGTTTTTTCTGCTACTTGCCACGGCCAGAGCATCTCCTTTAATTAATCTCCTGTTTCTCCACCTCTCCTGGGGATCTGATGGGGGCAGACTGGTGCAGACATTCCCTCAGCAACCCTAACCAATTAAGATGAGGGGTGGCAGGTTGGGCTCTGCACAACCTCTCTTCCTCTCAGCTGCGAGCCTCCAAGGACGACTGCCAGAGGGAAAAGGAGGAGAAAGAGAAGCTGAAGAAGCTGCTGAAACAGCATAAACAGGTAGGGATGGGAGGAAGCCGTCCTTGGGCAGAGGGGCTGGGCTGGGGGCTGCAGGCAATGGATGGTGGTGGGGGTGGTGTGCTGCCATTGGGATTTCCCCAGCATCTGTCCTGGCTCCTTGCAGGCTTCTGGAGAGAGGCTGCACGCTGAGCCAGGGCCACTGGCCCCAGCCTGCCCCATGTACCAGTACCAGTACAGCCCCCCCATGGCTCACCCCGTGTACCACGGCTACGACGAGTGGCAGCAGATCCGATACCCGCCAGCCATGCCAGGCGAGCACACTCAAGGACAGAACTTCCACCATTTTCCCCCGGTGAGATTCTACCTGTGCCAGCAGGAGGGGGAGCAGAGGGTGACATGTGGATGGGTCTGGGACTCGCTGCCCTCCAAGGCCACCGAGTCCCAGAGCAGGGAGCTGAGCACTTATGTCCTATTGGCATGTGACTGCTCAGTCCCTTTCCTCCCCTTCCTTCTCCTCATATTGTAAATCAATCACAGAATGCAGCTTCATGATTCACATCCCAGGTAATTCCTTCTCTCTGTTCCACCTCCTCCTGCAGCCCGAGTACCCCTGGCGCCCGCCCTGTGCCATGGCTCACAGCCAGAACACCCAACAAGTGGCTGGGGTGAAACCAGTCCCCAAGGACTTGGGTAAGGCTCAGACCCTCCCTGACAGGGGTGCCCACCCTTCACCCTGAGACTTGGGGCACTTGGCTAAACACACGGGGGAGGGATGGGGGCACAACCTTCCAGGCAGTGACCATTTTCCCTTAGCCCCCACCTCTCATCAGCTGAGGGGATGATTTTGCCATGGAGCTGGTCCCTGCTGCATCCCTACCAGCATCCCCACAGCACTTAAAGTGAGGTTGAGCCCAAACAGCTCATGGAGTCATGGCAGTTGGTGCTCAGGGATACCAACCATGCTATGGCTGGCATCCCTTCTGTGGGCCTTGTGTGAGAATGAAGAACTGTGCTTACCCTGTGCCATCCCTCTCTTGTGTCTCAGAACAGGCAGGTCCCGGATTGCCCTAATGCCAAGGACCGGCCACACTCCGACACCAGTGGAAGAGGAGTAGGGTGTGTGTGTGCCCGTGTGTGTGTGTCCAGGAGCTTCCTCCGGCTGCCAATGCCTCTGCAAGGACATGAGCTGCACGTGGGGGGCTCAGCAGCGCCTTCCCCCAAGGAAATCATGAAGGAGGGACTAAAGGTGCCATCGTGGTGGCAGCCAGCATGGGGGCAAGTCCCCTACGGCCATCCCCTTCCCCACGAGGAGCCAGGCCTGGCATTGCTGTAGACCTGAGCCAGATCTTCAGGGAAGAGGAGCCAGTGTTTCCCAGGAGCTGTCCCAATCCAGAGCCCCTGCAGGAGGAAGTAAAAGTGGGGACTCTCCCGATGGTGGGAGACCCCACACTCGCAAGCAGGTGCTGGCCGCAGCTGTGGCCCAGCCTGAGGGTGGTTGGTGTCTTTGTATTTATTTAAGGACTGAAGTGTGGCTGAGTCTCTCTGGCTTTGTCCTGAAAGCTGCTTCCTGTGGGGCAGCCTCTGCATGGGGACGGGGAGAGGGACAGATTACAGGGCTGTTGGTCCCCATCTGCTCGGGTATAGCCATAGAGACAGACAGAGTGCAAGGGGACCCCAACCCTTGCTTGGGCACCTCAGGATCTGTTGCCCCAAGTGCATGCCCCCCATCTCCCTCTGAGCTCAACCCCTCACCCTCCCTTCTTCTGCCCCCACTTCTGCCAGGGCAGGGAAGCTCCTGCTGCCCCCTCTGCTTTTCCATGCAGCAGTGGCCTTGGGGACAGTGTTTGACATTGCACACAGCAAGTCTTGCTCCACAAAATAGGCCTGGAGGGGAAAAAACAAATAGAACCCAGTTTCTGTTAAGCATGGCTGTCGCAGGTATGACAGCAGGAGACACACGATTCCAGTATGCTCCTCACTGGGGGCTGTCCCTGGTCCCAGCCCCTTTTTGCCCACCTTTCCTCTGCACTCACTCCCCATCCTGTCCCCAAATGCGGGGCTGTGATGATAAGTCCATGTTTGCAGTTACTGTGGAAAAAAATTGAGTTTCTCCAGTTAGGCACTGCTACCCCCAGGCTGGCCACTCTACCCACTGTGGCCCCCACTCTACCCATCCTACCTCTGGCCAACAAGTGGGGCTGCACATTTGCAGAGCCTTTATTTGGGATTTCTATGGTGGGTGGTGAGGGGCTGGCCACCCCCATCCAGGAGAGCAGCACGTCTCCGTGCCAGGACCACGGGCAGCCTGAATGCACTGAAGAGCTGCTCCATGCTCAGCACGGTCAGGCCAGGCCCGCCCCAGCCAGGGGCTTTCAGGCCAAGCCTTCATGGAGATGTGGTCTCCTGCTCCAGGGACAGCCAGCCCCTGCATCCTCCCACTGCCCAGAATGGTGGAGAGGAGGGGGCAAGCTGGAGGCCAGGAAATGTCACCACCGAGGGTGGAGGTGGGACAGGGATATTGGAAGTGTCATACTGCCATCGCTGAGGTCTCTGCCACGAGGTTGCCCAGCCCAGCACAACTGGGCTGAGTTGGGGGGTGCCAGAGATGACAGCAATGGAGGGGACAGTGCGAGATTCCTGCTGCTGGGGAACATCTGGGGAGGGAGTGGAATGGGAAACAGCTGGGGAGATGCTGGCCCTCAAGCCAGTGGCCCGAGGCTCTAGTGGTCCTACTCTTCATGTTTCTCCTGCTGCCGCCGCCTCAGGTAGGTCGTGATGTGATTCTTCACGGCAGCGATGTTGGTGCGATGGTACCAGCGCATGATGGGCACGCCCTCGGGGCTCACCAAAAACTTCTCGAAGTTCCACTTGATGTCATGGTTCCGCAGAGGCTCCCAGAAGAGCTTGTTGGGGTTCCCAAACTCCTCCGCCACCGGGGGACAGGCGTTCTGCAATGAGGAGCCAGTGCATCACATCACTGCCTTGCCCCTCCAAAAAGCAAGCTGGGTGTGTCCCTCTCATCTCCCCTTGCCATAGCACTCACCTTCAAGAAGGTGAAGATCTTCTGCTCCTTGGCCCCGTTCACATCCCCTTTCTGGAACAGCTGGAAGTTGGGAACAAAGCCACCTCCTGGCCGGACATATCTACAAGGCAGGGGAACAGGATGTTGTGCAATGGACAGCTCTGGGTGCTTGTATAGGGGTGGTGACAGGACTCCAAGCCCCTTGTTAGGGGGCCACAGCCCGCAGCAGCTGCAGCCTATGCTCCCACTGCCTGGCTGGGACCCCAAGAGAGGAGGGAGGTGTCCCACAGCCCCCATCACAGTACTCACTTAAGTGCAGGGAGGATCTCTGAGTTCTGGCCAGGTTCCTGCTTCCCAAATTGGTTGGAGGGGAAGCCAAGGACAACGAACCCCTCATCTCTCAGTTCATCTTGTAGTGCATTCAGTTCTGCATGCAAGGAGAGCCAGAACTGGGTTAGCAGAGGACTGGGCACACCTCCACACCTGCACTCTACCCCTGGGACCATTCCAGTCAGGCCGGGCCCTGGGGAGCAAGCCTTAACCCTTTCCCCAGCTCCCTCAAGCAGAATGGACCATGGGGACATTCCAAAAGCTGCACTCCTGGGCCCTGCCCTGAGCCCGAGGTGCCCATGTCCCTAAACCCTTACCAACATACTGCAGGGTCAGGCCTCAGTATGTGGCTACGTTGACGAAGAGCACTGTCTTCCCCTTGTACCTCTCAAAGGGGATGTACTCGTCGCCATCGAGGGTGAGAGCCCCGTAGCTGTAGATAGTGTCATTCACCGTGGGGTAGCAGTCCACCTGTGGGGTGAGGAGCATCCCATGAGAGCAGGCTGGGGGCTGCCAGCCACCCTGCTCCCCATCCCCACGGCCAGCAGAGCCATGGGGCCAGCCCTGCTGCTGCCTGCGGGGACGGCTGCCAGCGTTGTGTCCCCTGCCCTGAACGCCGCTGGCAGCAGCCAGGCTCCGGCATGCCAAGATCGCGCTGGTGGGACAGGCGGACTGGGGCTTGCACATGGGTCTGGCTGCAGCTGGGGGAATGTTTACCGAACAGGGAGTAGCAGGAAGGCGAGGGGCTGCAAAACAGCCGGAGTGTAAGGGGAGGCCAGCACCAGAATCCCGAGGCTGTGGGCAGTGAGCAGGACCCACCACCCCTGAACCCCCGGGGGACAGGGGGGCAGTGCAGGGGGCGCCGGGTGGGATGGGGAACGGGCCGGGAAGGGTCGGGCTGGAGCAGACTCTGCATCCGGGGCCACAAGGGTTAACCCAGAGGAGCACATCTCCTGTCCCCACCAGGGCACCCAGGCTCAGCTAAGTGCCACCGAGGGGCTATTTTGGGAGCTGGCAAGAGGTGAAATCACAGGGGCTGCGTTCTAGGAATGAAGGCTCCGTGGGACTGTGGGGTCCCGGTGGCAAAGAGGGGAGCCTGGCTGGGGGGTGACCGTGTCCCTGCCCGCTGGGCTGTGGGGACACGCTGTGTGGGTTCCACACCTTCCAAATGTGGGGGAACCCTCCCGGCCATTGCATGGGAAAAGGTCCCCGTGCTCTGCCCCTGGGGAGGACACTTGGGGAGCACACGGCTCTGTCCCCCTCTGTCCCCAACCCCAGGACAGCGATTCTTGGCCCTTGGCAAGAACTAACTCAGAAAATCCCCCCGTGGTCGGGATTGTAGGGGGAAGGAACGAGGGGGGTCGCGGGGCCACCGTGTCCCACTCCTGCCCCAGGGAGTCCTGCAGAGAGCCTTGGGGACAGGCGCGTCCCCAGGGTGTCACACATCCCCAAGACCCCCCTGAAAGCCCTGTGGGGGTGTCCCCCTCCTCTTACCTTCTCCCTCTCCGCACTTCGTCCCAGCTGGACGAGCCCAGCCAAGAAAAGGGGCAAAATCCAGCTGCTGGGGGGGCAGCCCCCCATGGCTGGG
>VWZU01004414.1:83597-95766 GCA_013397095.1 Sterrhoptilus dennistouni | reverse complement strand
GGTCGTTCTCCCGCCACTCACTCTTTTTCTGCTTTGCTATTGGTTGTCGGCGCGGCTGGCGGGTGGGCGCAGCGCTGCTCGGAGCGCGGGGATTGGTCGCAAGTGACGGATGGGGCGGTGCTGCGCGTTGGATTGGCTGTGCTCTCGTGTCCGTCGGCGGAGCTCGGGCTGTGATAGGCTGGGGCGAGCGTACAGGGGAGGCTTCCACTCATGGGGGCATGCCCCCCTGAACGGGCCCGGCCGGGGGAGCGGAGACCCCCCAAACCTCGGTGGGGCCCGGCCGGGGCCGCGGGGACCTCTCATCCCTCGGCGGGACCCGAGCGTTGGGTCAAGACCCCCCCCTTCCCACACGCATCCCCATCGGGCCCGGCCGGGGAGGGGCAAGGACCCCCCCAGACACACAGTCCTCTTCTTTATACACTGCGATTTTTGCTGTGTGAGGGGGGGTTGGCTTCATAAATTGTCATATTAAAATCGCTGAGACTGGTTTTATGGAAGCCTGGCTGAATTAAGACATTGTGATAGATTGGGAAAGCCTTGGAAGAATGACTGTGCAGCCCAGATCTCAGAAAAGGCCTCTTTAAGGAGATGTTAAGGCCTCTGAAGAGTGGATTTGCGAGCTGGCTGCATCCGTCATGAATTCACTGTGGTGTGAGCAGCGGAGTCATTGTGCGTGGCCATGCTTAGTAATCAGTTTGAATTGGTCTTCAAGAAGGGGGCCCCCACTCTGGCTGCTGTTGTTTTAATTGGCAGAATACACTGTGACAGCAGAGAGCTGCAAAGCATCTTCTTAAATATGCATGTATCCGACCTGTGTAACTGTGAGGACCGAATAAATTTAGGTCTAAATAGAAAATAAAATGTTAAAGCTGTTGTTCAAGCTGAAAAATGAGATACTGGTAACTGCCAAAGGTCAACACCCGGCTGATCTTTTCCCATTTACGAGGCGGAGTCGTTTAATCCATTCTAACTTAAGAAACCATACCATTTATGTTATTAAAGATCAAAATCTGGCTGAGATGGGCTAAGGCTTTGCATACCAAAAAATATCTCAAGCCTTCCCTGTCTTTACCCTGCTGTTGCAAGACATGAATCCTTGTTGGATCATGTGGCAATTTGGGGCTTTTGGACAAAGGTGTGCCAGGTAAGTGTGTGATGTGACTGTGTCTTCTTCAGGTGGACTCTCACTACTGCCCCAGCTGCCTGGAAAACATGCCTTCAGCTGAAGCCAAGCTGAAAAAGAACAGGTGAACTTGCTTTGTTTTGTTTTGTTTTGTTTTTTTTCATCAAGGCTCCCTATTTAAAACAGACCCTTCCCATGTCTATCTGAAATTCTTCAAAAATTACATGACTGCTTGTTATATTTGAGTCTGTTTTGGGAAATAAGTCTTTCCATGATGTATCATGTGCTGTTCATGATTTTTGGTTGGGGTTTTTTTTTAATGACTTGGGCTCCTAATACAGACTTTTTTTAGTATCACACTATGTTTCTCACTGTTGCTGCTCTTAGGCTGACTCTGAATCCCCCAAGTTCCTGTGACAGCTCCACTGCCCTAATGCTGTTGCCTAGGAGTTAATGATCTGTTGGTTTAATGCTGATCTGGTTGCTGGGAGCTTTTCCCTCAGCCTGGGACCCTTCTCAGAGCCCTGCCTGGTTGTTTGCAGGTGTGCCAACTGCTTTGACTGCCCCTGCTGCATGCACACCCTCTCCACACGGGCCACGAGCATCCCTGCACCGCTGCCCGATGACCCAGCCAAGACCACCATGAAGAAAGCCTATTACCTGGCCTGTGGCTTCTGCCGCTGGACTTCCCGGGATGTTGGCATGGCAGACAAGTCTGTGGGTAAGGGGCAGTTAAAAGACAGAAAAACGAGTTATAGCACAAACCCAGTTTGTGTTTTGAAGGTAACAGATAGTCCAATTAGTTTCACGAGTGTATTGTAGATTTGATGTCTGTCTAGGATTGGAGTTGTAATTGGAAATTCACAGGAAAACACTTTGTTGCTGAAGACTCCTCTGAAGAGCTGAGCTGAGTTGGTGGAATATGTGACCCACTTCCATGCCTGTGTTGCCTGACTAGTGAGAAAACTGTCAAACTGTTTTAGTCAGTGCACTCTCCCCACAGCTGAGATCTTGTTTATGTGCTTTCACAGTCTTTGAAGCCGCTCAGTCTGACAGCATAAACATCTAATTTATTTTCCATCACTTTTGTTCACTTAGACTTATTCCAGAGTTGCTAGTCAGTGTTTGAACTTGGCTTTTCTCTTCACAAGATCACTAGAACAAAGCTTTCATCTATTTTTTTGGTACGTGAGATGTACAGAAAATATCTGTCAGGCTCCAGAAATGGGGTTGAGTAGGCCAAGCAGATCCTCTGACTTCCATTGTTAATATGACTGAAAATGGAGCTGAAGGTGCAGAGACAGCAGTGGCTAGTAATAAGAGACACACATATAAACACATGTACCTGCTGCTGAAGTGACCCCTGGGTGCTGTCTTGAGTATCTCTCCAACAACATTTGTTTAAAAACTCAATACAAAAGCTGTCAGAGCTCCTTCATTCCAAACCTGCCTGTGCAACGCTTTCAGAGGTGTATATTTGTACAGACATCAACTTAAATAATTGCAATGGTAGGTGTAGCAAAAATGGGGAATGTCATATTTTATAAATAACACCAAGATAGTTGAGTGTTGGGTGTGATTTCTGTGTGGCATCTGGAAACCCTGTGGACTTTGGTTTTTCTCTTCTCTTGTGCAGCGAGTGGCGGCTGGCAGGAGCCGGAGAATCCTCACACACAGAGGGTGAGTGAGCAGCAAAGCTATGCTTGGGCTGAAATGCATCAGCCAGAAAAAACTGTTAGAGTGTCAGGCCCTCTCAATCACTCTTTCTGCATCTATATAATCCTTCAGATACCAGCTCCAGTTCCTAATCTGCACCTTGACTGAATTCAATGGAGGGAAGGCCTCTTAGAGGCTCCCCTGAGGATATCGCAGTATAAAATCTCCTTTTGAGAAGAAGCTCAGTTGAAACCAGCCTATCTAATGGTGCTGTTGAGGTGAATGTGCTGCGTATGTATGTGGAAAAAAAAGCTGTTTTCCAATCAAAAGTGTGTCTAGGATCTGGAAAACACAACTGCACCTTTAACACCCTTCCCTGTTACCCGTTAGGGCTCCACTCTAATTGTGATCAGCCACGAAAAGATGGGGGGGAAAAGATGCTAAAGATGCTGTTTGCTCTGCCAATCCAAATTGCTCAGAGTTGGCCACATGACATTGCTCTCTGCAGTCATGGCAAATTCGTGAACAAAGTCTCAGTTGCTGAATTGCAAAGTGAGAATTGGACACTGCCCTCCAACACACATCATTCCCAAGGGAGGGTCAGTTTGTCACCCACAGCCTGGGTTAAGACATATTACAGTACACAGACTTCTTGAAGTACATCCTGCCCAATACAGCTGGTACTAGGAACTGAGCGAAACAATAGCAAGAACCCCAGCTAGTTCACAAGCAAATGCTGCAGCTGAGGTGACAGTGCTCCCTGTTCCTTTTCCTCCTTCCAGATTAACAAACTGGTTGAGTACTACCAGCAGCTGGCTCAGAAGGAGAAAATCGAGCGGGACAGGAAGAAGCTGGTGCGACGCCGCAACTACGTTCCGCTGGCCTTCTCGGTGAGCTGCCTGTGCTGTCCTCTCAGAGCAGGAAAAGTGATCCACAGCAGCCTCAGCCTGGACAATTAGATAGTTGGTAGCACAACAGGGCTGCCCAGTTTTACCTAATTGAGGACAATGAGGCTTTCTTTAGGGATGAATACTTTGACACTCATTACTGTGTATTACATTGCCACTCTCTCTGATAGTCCTCCCCGGCAGTGCCAGAAGGGTTTATACTTGCTGTCCCAAGGAATATGTTCTCCAGCAGTGAAGTGCAGTGCAATTGCAGCCACAGTGCCTGTGGCAGCTCTTTCTCTGGACAGTCCATCCCACAGCTCAGTGACAGATAGATCATCATTGTCTGACACTTCTCTGCATTAAATCTCTACGGAAATTAACCTTAAGACTTGGTTGTGGCTTGAATGACTTGTTTATTGTACCTGGCAGGTAAATGCTCACTTTGTTTAACTGGGTGACTGCATATGCTTGCAACTTCAATGAATTGTGCTTGCTCTGTGCCCTTGCTTGTGTCTTATGGCTGCATTTTTTGTCTCCGTTGCTACCTGCTGCTATTTTGGGGGCTCTCCACAGCAACACACTATACACGTAGTGGTAAGTCTTTTCACAGTTTCTGCTGGTGTTAAAGCTCTCATGGTACCAACTGAAGGGGAGTAACAGATCCTACACCCTGCCTCAGGGCCTCTGGCTTAGGTGTGCCTAGAACAAACACAGGTGAAGCCTAACTCTTCAGAGGGTGACATTTGTTTAAAAAATACTTTATGTCAGTTTAGAAACAGGGCAGTGTCTTTGAGTAAGTAATGTACACCTGAAAAGCAGTCCTTCACCGAGCTTGGCTGAGACACAGCTACCTGCTTGGCCAAGGCAAGGGCCACTAACATTAATCATCTCATCCTTGAAAAATCACCAGAGTAGGCTGATGCTCACATTTCTTATTTGGTGAGAATTCAGGTTTTCAGCCCTGCCCAGAAGGAAGATGTCTGCCTCCAAGCATCCTGGGTACAGCTCAGCTGTAGAAAGTTGAGGGGTAGCTCAGCTATTTCTGGTGAGAGAGACTTACAGATAATGAGGCTTGTAGGAGTTTGAACCTTTCAGCTGCATCAAGTAGTGCTACAGAGCCTTTCAGATGGATGCATAACCACATCAACCCACTTTTTTTGGCAGCTGAGCTCTCATTTTACACTACTTGACGTGGAGTTGCTCTGAAAGAGAATATCCAGGGAAAATGTGTCAGTAGTGCAGGCTGGTGATTTGAGGAAGGAACAGAAAGTATTATAAGCAGTAGCCACACACATCTCTCTTTCCCCATCTGTGGTGCAGTGGGAATTGTTTTCTCCTTGCTAACAGGTCAAGCAGAAAAATGTATCTTAGGAAGCGTTGAATAGCTTTTCCTTTTTGCTTTCCTTTGCTTGTACCCTCATGCTTGTCATGCAGCTCAAAGGATGAGTTTGCAGCAGGTCTTTTTGTCCCATCAGGAAGCAGAACTGAGGGTGACAATTCCTTTTTTCCTTGTAGGACAAATACGGCCTTGGAACGAGGCTCCAGCGCCAGAGGCCCGGAGCTCCCATCAGTGCCCTCGCTGGACTCTCGTGAGTCTCAGGGTTGGGGTTACCTTTGGGGGGAGGATTGGAGCTGTTAGGCAAGAGAGGAGTAAAGCGACTCTAGAAAGATGATAGATAATTAGCAGATAGCAGTGAGAGGAGATTTCTCCTTTCCAGCACTGCAGAGGTGTCAGATCCTTGGCCATCTCTCTGCCGCAGCTCCAGATGTTCTGCTTTCTCCCAAGAGGAACAAGTGACTGCTCACACCCTTGTTGCAATTATGGTTGTGCAATCTCAGCTCTCACTACCTTCTGTGCTATAATGCAATTACTGTTGTTGTTGTCAGAGCACACATGCCCTATTTCATGACTGAGTTGCCCCTTATTTTGCTTTAGGCTGAAAGAAGGAGAAGACCAGAAGGAGATCAAGATTGAGCCAGCTGATGCAGTGGAAGAAGTGGAGCCTCTTCCTGAGGATTACTATACAAGACCAATCAATCTGACAGAAGGTAAAACCTTAGTATTCTGTCACTTTTTGGCCTTACATTTTGTAACATGGGCATTGTGTAAAGGCTTGTGATGTTCCTCAGGACCCAAGTTTCTGGTCATTTTTATGCTGGGATTGAAATACTGGGAAATACATTACTTTTTCAATGGTAACTTTGAATGCAGCCTCAGCTTCATGTTGTACATGGAAAGCTCAGAGCCAGAAGGCCTGAAGGATTATTTCATTTTCCTGCTGGCCTTTATTTCTGTGTGTGTGAAGCATCAACTTTTGGATGGATAAAAAAGCTAATGTCCTTTTTAAAATAATAGCAGGAAATAAGGAAATAGCAGCTGCTGGGGAGCCGGAACCAAAAGGGGGCTGTTGAGTAACAATTGCGCATTGCTTTGACATCAGCTTGGAACAGCCTGTGTACACTTGCCTGTTCCTCAGCTGACTCATAAATTTAATCCACAAATACTGTAAATTAATCAGTAAGACTTGGTGTGAACAGGATAAACCAGCAGGCAGCAGGTACAGGAGTGATGTGGGCTTCCAGCTGACATGGCTCCAGGTGGAATGGATGTTGTTGGTAGTTCTGCAGGCCTATGAAGTCTGCCAGTGTCAATTAATTCATGGAAGGGGGTAGATCTTCTTGGTCTCCTTTTCTCATGAGGCTGTTGGCATTGTGAGTTTGATGATGGTGAAGAAGACAACTTTCCTGGTTCCCCACAGGGAGGGAAAGGCTGCCGGGTGGCTCACTTGCCTCTTAGGCATTGGAACAGTGAGAAGGATCCTGCATTTTGAGAGAAACCCATGGGAGGTTTTGGCTACTGGGAGTTTCTTGCTTTGGGAACTATGTTTTATCTAATTCTGTGTGTGAGTCTGAGTTATGCAAACTCCTTGCTAAGAAGCCATGTATTGTACTCATGGAGCACCCAGCTGTGAGGGTAACAAAGCTGTGAAACTCATTTGCTGTGGTGAGGGAAAGAACCATGTTCTAGATGATTGCAAAACTCTTTGTTTGCAGCTCAGCTTTGAAGGAAGATGTAGGTCCCTTGTTTCTCCTGGGCTAGCACTGATGTTGCTCTCATGTTATTGTGCCCAGTCAGGGCAGCCCTTTATTCAGCTTTTGCCTTTCTATTTATTTCTAGAAATGTGATAGTTGTCAGTGGCTTCTGAATTATGGGGGTGCAGTTGAAATTAGGTGTCTTAGAGATGGTGGCAGGTCACCACACAGTGTGAGGTGCATGTGTAGAATCCAGCTGGAGTTTCAGTTCCTGAGACATTTCTTTGTCTTGCTTTCTGCTGTGCTCCCAGTGACGACTCTGCGCCAGCGCCTGCTGCAGCCTGACTTCCAGCCCATCTGTGCTTCCCAGCTCTACCCACGTCACAAGCACCTCCTGATCAAACGCTCGCTGCGCTGCCGGGTAGGGAATTCAAGCCAGAGAAGTGCCTTTTCCAGGCTCTCAGGATTTGGGTGCTGGGAAATGAGCTGTGTGTTTCTCTTTTAAAAGAAATGGCTCAAATGCTTCTGGTTGTTGAAAGTTCTCAGCCAAATTTTAGTGGGAACGGCACTAAGGGGGTAATGGAGGCTGTCACATCTCTGGTGTGATGACAGTTGTGAAAGACAACACTGTCGAAGATGTATAAAGATATAAAGGTGGTTTGTGCTAGTGCCCTGCCTAGGCAAAGAGTCAAAGAAGACTGGCAGTACAGTTGAAATAAAAAAAAAATGTTTGCTGTTACTAAAGACAATAGTCAACAAACAATACTAGGGAGAGGCAGTGCAGAATACGGAAGATGTCACTAGAGTGAAGGCAGGAAGAGGGTTATTTCAGAGAAGCAAACCAGAGATCTGGGAAGTGAAGACAAGCAAGAATTAAATCCAAGTTTTGCTGTTGGTTTTCCATATGGCCTTTACTCTATGATTTGTTTTCTCAGTCATACAAGGATATTTATTTATCTAGTTCCTAAAGTAATAGAGCAACATTCCTATAAGTATTTAAGATGCAGAATGCTTTGCAAACGCAGAATATTTTCTCAGAAAGAAGTAATGTCAGGCTGATCCTTTATTTGAAGAGTAGCCTATGAGGAGATCAGGACTTCTAACTGCTTAATTTTTTAATGGATTCTGGAGCACTGGTCAGAGGGCTTGCAGTTATTTGTGCTGCAGTCAGTGTCCAGGTGTTTTCAAGACTGGTTCCAAGTCTTGTGTTTCTGAAGTTGCACTGGTAGTGCTGGATATGACATTTTGGAGCATCAGTAGCTGAACACATTGATAGCTACATGCACCCCAGATAGTTTTTAGGTGCAGTGCTGGAGGCTGTTAATGTCATGGCTGGTGACGCAGTACTTGTGGCTCTGATTCTTCAGTGTGTGACTGTACGCTGTCTTTTGGTGCTGACTTAAATACCGTTCTCTCTAGAAATGTGAACATAACCTGAGCAAACCAGAATTCAATCCAACGTCTATCAAATTCAAGATCCAGCTGGTTGCTGTGTAAGTAAGAAATGGAGACTGGGGATAACAACTCCCTGTTCATGCTTAGTTAATGCCTTCTATTTTAATTTCCTTTGACCTCTTGTGGGATTGTGTCATCTTTAGGATGATGTAATCACCTTTTTAAATATACTTATTTAGTTTTCTGTAATAGCTTTGCTTGCTGATCTACTAAAGATTTCAGCAGTTTGACAAAAAAACTGCATGCTGTGCCAGCCCCAAACTGTAGCAGGGGTTTGTAGGATTAGGGTTATGCAGCAAAAGGACACTTCATTTTTCCTTTTAGGAAAGCTCTAATAGCTTTACAGGTGGCAACACAGTCCCTCACAGTCATTTGCTCTGTTATTTTGTAGTAACTACATCCCTGAAGTGAGAATCATGTCTATTCCCAACCTGCGCTACATGAAGGTCAGTAGCTTTTCCAGAAGTGTCTTAGACTGAGACATAGCCAGGAGCTGTGAATGTGGGATCTTTTTGGAAGATGACATGGTGTGATGATTGTTCCCTGAGGGCTCCACTCACTCCATTTAGAGGATGCAGGGTTTTAAGGGAGTGGCCAGAGTAATACTGCATGTACTTGTCACTGCAGCAGTAGATTGCTGTGCAATCTGGCATCACAAGCACTTGGCGATGTCTGAAGAATAAGAGGTGTGGAATTAAGATCTCAGCTACACTCCCAAAATACATACTTCTTATATTAAGAGTTTTGCATGGCATTAATGCCTTTCTTACGGATGGGGGGTGGTCATTAATCATCCCTTGAGAGGATGTGATGGAATTTTTGAATGTGTCGATCAGTTGGAGAAGATGGGGGTGCTTACAGTAACAATTAATTATAGCACAATTACTTCTTGAACTGTGGTTCCTGAATCTCCCCAGGAGAGCCAAGTCCTTCTGACTCTGACTAATCCTGTGGAGAACGTCACACATGTCACATTGCTGGAGTGTGAGGAGGGAGACCCTGATAACATCAACAGCACTGCCAAGGTATTGATTGTACCCTCCTGCTGCGTAAGCCCAAGCCTCTTCCAGGGTTTGGGTGCTGGGAAATGGGAAATGTCACCAATGTAAACAGCAGCTCATGAAGTATTTTGAAACCGTGATAATCCAAAATGTATTGAAACATTGATGTCCAAAACCCAAGGGAGAAACTTATTATTTCACTGGCAGGGTGGTAATCAGGTGGTCTTGGAGCAGAGAAAAGCTGAGGATCAATCACTTTTCTGTTAAACCGCAGTGAAGCAGTGAACCTCAGAAGAGGAGAGCCCTCTCCTGCTTGCAGTGTAGCTGGTGATCAGCACTGAGAGGCTTCTTTCTCTCCATGCTCTGTTTCAGGTGGCAGTTCCTCCTAAGGAGCTTATTCTGGCTGGCAAAGATGCTGCAGCAGAATATGATGAGCTGGCAGAGCCTCAAGACTTCCAGGATGACCCTGAGTGAGTGTCCTGTGGGGATCCTCTCCCTTAAAAACTTGGCTCTTTGAGTAACTCACTCTCGTCTCTGTCTTCGGTGCGGTTTGAGTTCCTTTGAGAGCATTGTTCCACTTGGAACAATGCTTTGAGAACTTGGCTGACCCAATGTTCCTCTGTGTTCTGCCTTGCAGCGTTATTGCCTTTAGAAAAGCCAATAAGGTGGGAGTTTTCATCAAAGTCACCCCACAGAAAGAAGAGGGCGAAGTGACCGTGAGTTTCAAGATGAAGCACGAGTTCAAAAACCTGACTGCTCCCATCCGGCCCAGCGAGGAGGGCGACCACACCTCGGAGGTGATCTGGCTCACCCATCACGTGGAGCTCAGCCTCGGCCCCGTGCTCCCATAGCGGCTCCCAGCACTCGCTGCCGCCGGCTGGATGGACTGGCACCCTGAGAAAGCACCTGCTGAAAGGTTCTGCCAGAGCTCCTTTGTGATGTGTGGGTGTGCCACGGGCCAGGCCAGCCGCCAGGAGGGGGCTGAGGCTGCCGTGGTTTGGGCTGGTTTGTTCTCTCTCCCTTTGTCGTAGTGCCCACTAACCACCAATCCACTTCCCCTCACTGCCACAGGCTAGACTAACTTGCAGCACGTGTTAGAAAAAGATCTCCCTCCAGGTTTACACTGAATTTGGCTTTATCAACAGATAATTAGGGCTGAATTGGGATTTATCAGCAGAGAAGAACCCATACTGTTTTTTTCTCCATGTCAGCCCACAAACCTGATGTTCCATACCCAATAATAAACAACTTCTCTTTGACACAGAGCAATGCCCTTTCCCAGACCAGCATTTTAAGGAGCGTCCCTGCCTTCTGCATTCTGGCAAATTACTGCCAGCATCACAATCTTTTCTTTTGGTTTTCTGCTTCCTCATAGGATACCTCAACTGTGGGGGCTGGGCCATAGAGCTCTACCCCTCTGGCATATGTAGCTTGCTTAGCCAAGGTGGCAGATGTGTTTTCACAAAGGAGTTGATCAGTTTGCCTTTAAAATTTAAACATAGTGTACTGTAGTGTTCATGGATCTGACTGGCAACCAAGCCCGCCATCAGCCTGCTGCATCTCAGCTGGATGTGGCAGCAGGATGTGCTGCAAGCAGGGAATTCAGGTTCTGCTGCAGCTCTTGACTGAGGCAGGAATGCTCTGGAGAGGCAGGGATGCTCCAGAGAGGCTCCCTGGTAGACCAGCTCAGTAAATGTTGTGTTGCTAGGGATTGTAGCAATGAGGGTATGAAACCTGGAGCGTTAAGATTAGTTCTGGTAATGATAAAGCTACAGTGGTGATTTGGGTTCATAATCTTTGTTTTTCCAGTTAGTGGGGGTGGGAGGGAGGTGTAAAGGTGAAAACTCATTATAGGTTAACTACACAACAGTACCAGAAGGTCATTTACCGGGGTGTAATTTGGCTGCAGTCCAAGCTTAAATGGGTGATTAAGAGCTGTGTATCCAGGAGACTAAATTACCAGTAAGTGCATGGCTAGTGCAGGCAGCTGAGATGGCTCTTCTTGCAGAGCATTCCCACTTCAGACGTTGACCTTTGTTAAACATTTCTGAGGGGCTTTCACATGCTGGGAAAGGCTTGAATAGCAGCCAGCCATGGCTGTGTCATGATGCTAGTGCCATGGCTCTGCCAGCCTGGATCTGTGAATCCTCTGCATGAAGGGGCAGGATGAGGCTGCCTGCTCTCTGGGGGGTGGTGCAGCACCCTAAATCATCTCCCTTAGCACAAGGAACCTGCCTTGGTGCGCTGGAGGGGCTCACACCTCACAGCCCCCCATCGGCAGCGGGTCTCAAAGTGGCGAGGCATCACGTTTACAACTCTGTGTAGGTGACACACAGATGTACAGCATGAGTTTGAGACTTTTAGTTAGTAGTTAATGTGTAGTGCTAGTGCCTGCTGCAGCTTTCCCTGTCCAGATAACAAAGCACTTCACCTCTGGCCACAGCTTCTGTTCGGTAGCCAGAACAGCTGCTGCACTTGCAACTCAACCACAGAAAGATTTCCCAGGACCCAGGCTTTGAACAGTGCCTCGGATTTGCTGCAGGCAACGTGGCCTGCGCCCTTCTCGCTACAAACAAAAGGTGCATCGGGCTGTGGCGTTCTGAGCGCTCTGATGAGCTCAGCGAGCTGTTTTCTCCCCTCCCTGTAGGTGCTGTAGGCGATAGGAAAGGTATTGGCGTGTCCCTGCCTCTGTCCCCACTCCCCGACAGGCGCCTGTTGCCTTATGCTTGACGTCGTGTAGTGACCTTCAATAAAACACACGTGGTTCTCGGATTCTTTGCGCTATCTCTTATTCCGAAACAATCATTATTTAAACAAAACAAAAAGCAGAGCTCCCCCGTCATTTCCCGATGGTCTGGTTCCTGTGCTCCCCTTTGGTTGTCCGTGGTCTCGCCCGTTGAGCTCTGCCCGGAGCGCCCCCTGCTGCCGCGGCGCTGTGACGTCACCCTCCCCGCAGCCCGCCTTTTCCGTCACGGCGCGGGTGGAAGTGGCGTCACTTCCGGCCGCCGCCT
>VWZU01004414.1:66654-83496 GCA_013397095.1 Sterrhoptilus dennistouni | reverse complement strand
CTCCGCCGCGGGAGCGTGTGGGGCGGCAAGGCCGCGAGGCGAGGGGAGTGCGGGGAGGCGGCCCCGGGGCTGGGACCTTCCCTGGGGACCCGCTGCCTTCTGTGGGGACCCTCCACCTGCCCTGGGGACCCGGCACCTGCCCTGGAGACCCGCCACCTCCCTGGGGACCCGACAGCTGCGGTTGATCCGGCCGGGAGGGCTCTGCCGCGGTTCCCGGCGCTCCTTAGGGCGCAGAGAGAACGCGCTGCCCCGCCGCTCCTTCCCCAGCGCCGCGGTTCAGGGGCTGTAGCTGCTGGGAGCCCCTCCCGGCGCTGCAGGAGCGGAGCTGGTCCCTCGTGTGCCCCTGGCCGCGTCCCTTCGAGCCGAAGCCCCTCCCGAGGGGGCCCAGTGCAGACAATCGCTGCTGGGGGATAACGGGGATTATTAACCTGCTGCAGTCCAGGCACTGACAGGTTCAGATCTCAAGAACACGCTTTCTGTTTCGTTGTTTTACTCCAGGCTACAATAGCCAGCAGATTATCGTTCTGTAGCAATTTGGGCCTGGGTCGTGGCTTGCAGCTCTCCCGGTGTCTCTGAATCCATTTTTATCTTTTAATCTGATGAGTCAAACTAGATCATTGTTCAGAGTGTGACTTGAAAGCTGTTGTGATGGCAGAGATCGTTACAAATTCCCAATTTTCTTCTTGCTCAATCCAGGACTTCCCTATCCTGTGCCAGACATGTCTTGGAGAAAATCCCTATATTCGGATGGTATGTGCCTGTTGGACCCTGCACTCCTTCCCTCTCTCTGTGGGGGCCCTAAAACTGTGGGTTTGGGGACTGAAATAGGGCTGGGTACAGGAGGAGATGCTGAAGTCAACACACACTCCTGAAGAGCTGGTTCTGCACCACAGGATCTGGTCCCAGCCATTGTGGGTGTGTAATGCCATGGTTAGGGGTGTGATTTAAGAACAAATCGGTCAAAAAGGATAGAAGGATGACACAGTCCAGTGTCTGGAGTGCAGGAAGTTGTAGAAAATGAAGTTTTAGTACTGGCAAACTCCAGCATGGAGAGCTGTGAGCTGCTTAAATTCTAACTAGTGCAGTTTCTAAAATGTGACAAACATGCACCTCTAAAATTAAGTTAAAAGTGGCTTATGAAGGTGGTTTAAGTTGCTGTTAGTTTTCCTTGGTTTGCTCTGTGCAATGGGAGTCAGTCCATGTTATGTTGCTTTTCTCTGCCTGGCCTGGTTGCCTGTGACCTACATTGACATTATTTCCTTCACATTCATGTTCCACAAAGTTTGCTGAGAGAGATTGGGTTGTTTTTGTGAAACATAACGTTATTGCTACTACAGAGCTTATTTCCAAACCCGTTTGTTTTCATGGGCTTATTTCATGTAACATCATCTTTCCTTAAAAAGAGCTGTTAATGCTCCTTTTCATTCTCACCTTTCATCAGTACAGGAGATGGGACTTAAAATACTCTGTTTTTAATGAAAGTTTCTAAACCAAAAGTGTATTGAGAGTATTTAGGATTTATATTTTTGTTGACTTCCCAAGGTGTAAGCCAAATAACACAGGGATGAGTGAGTCTAAATGCAGCATAACTATGAAAAAAAATCTACTGTATTATAGCATCAGTGATATGTTTTATGTTGAATTGATGATATTTCATGTTTTCTTTAATTTTTTTTATTATATTTCAGACCAAAGAAAAATATGGAAAAGAATGCAAGGTACGTTTGTACGTTTTGAAGAAAGAATGTCAAAATGAGTGCAGATCTAGGAATAATGCATTTTAATGATTAAAACCCTGTCAGCTTCAGAAGAGTACCTATCTGGGTTAACTTAAAATGTTTATGTAACTACATAAATTTTTAGGTCACTCTGCTGTGGTTGTTAGACAAAGTCAGTTGGTCCTAAAATAGTAAAATTATTGAGAAAATCCTAAGTCTGACTGAAAAAGTCTTCATGTTTTGCAAATACTGTTGTACTGTATTTGAAGTTTTTGCAGCATTTTAAATGATCCACATTTTCTTTTGTGAGTTTGTTGTTTTCACTGAGAAGTGCAAAACACCTGGAGTTTGGGTTTTACTGTGTATATTATTCATATTATTCATGGCTATTTGGTGATTTGTGTTGGCTGTCCAAGAAATAACCCACGATTATTTCCAAGAGCAAGAAATACTCAGTGTTGCCCGGACTGAGGGAAATTAAAAGAGGTCTTTGCCCCTTTATCAGTTTTCGTCTGAGGTAGAGAAAAGGTACAATTTGGAATTTGTACAAATTGAGATTGTATTATGTACTGAAGCTGTACATGCAGAGGAAGCAAATGCATCATTCCATGAGATAAGAGAGAGCATCATTTTTCTGCACCAGAGCTCTCATAACCTCTCCCAGGTTGCTGCTTTGCTGATGTACCCATCATTGTAATTCATCTCTAGAAGCTCCACACTGACATCACCTGGAATCAAAGAGAATTTCCATGTCTTTGAGTAGATCTGCACTCTGGTTATTGTCATAAATAAAAAGAAAAACAAAAATAATAAAAAACCCCACCTTCTCTAAAATGTCTTCCTGTCAAAGTAAAACCCCAAATAGAAACAAATATTTTTTGATCTCTGAGCCTTATCTTTAGGACAAAGAAGTTGTATTTATGGTTTGAAGAAGCCAGATGGGTTTGGGGTTTGTTTCCATGCAAGGAGCAGAATGGTAGCCCTGTGCAGGGTGACCCAAGTGCCACCTTTCTGTCCCAGATTTGTGCCCGGCCCTTCACGGTGTTCCGCTGGTGCCCCGGGGTGCGGATGCGCTTCAAGAAGACAGAAGTGTGCCAGACCTGCAGCAAGCTGAAGAATGTCTGCCAGACCTGCCTGCTCGACCTGGAATATGGTGCGTACCCAAAAATCTCATCCAAGACAAGGAGCTGCCCTCTGGAATGGGAGTTGGTGAAATCGCTTTAAATGTGTGCATGTAATTGGGACTGGACAGTCCTTGAGAAGAACAGGTCTTGGTGGTTGTGTCTCTTCAGAGGTTCAAGGGCAGAGTGGTTTCCCTGAGCAGCACATGAGTTACCTCTCGTCGTTGCAGGCTGCAGAAATCACTATTTCTGCTCTTTCAGCTTGTTCTTCATATGGATTGGTTGTGGGTTTTTTTGTTTTAGGTTTGCCTATCCAAGTCCGGGATGCAGGACTCTCCCTTAAGGATGAAATGCCTAAATCTGACGTCAACAAAGAATACTACACCCAGAACATGGAGCGAGAGGTAAGTGTAACCAGCCCATGATCATGCTTTTTTGGGTGGCTGTGTGTGGGGAGGAAAGGGCAGCTATGACCTGGCTTCTCTTGAAACCACTTGCTTGCTCTGATTCTGAGCAACCGGAACTGGGAGGATGCGGTACAATGAGCTCAGTGTGGAACACTGAGCATTAGTGTTCAGTGCTGATATACACATAATTGTTTGTGTTTTACCTGCTTTTAGATAGCCAATTCTGATGGCACTAGACCAGTTGGTGCACTAGGAAAAGCTACTTCTACCAGTGACATGCTGCTGAAGCTGGCCCGAACCACTCCGTACTACAAACGCAACCGTCCTCACATCTGTTCCTTCTGGGTAAAAGGAGAGTGCAAGAGAGGAGAGGAGTGTCCCTACAGGTAGAGACACAGCTTGAGCAGTCAATCTGTTCACCATGGTCAGATGCAGCTTCCCTTGGAGATGCTGCAGTGGGCAGGAGACTCTACAGTGATTTGGGTCAGGGCAAAACTTGCATCCAGTGCCAGCAAATGAATCTCTGTGGTAGCAAGTTGGTTTGTGAGAAGTTGTCTGTGTTCTCTGCCAAAGCAGTGACTGCAGCTCTCTTGTGTAGTCAGTTCTTCCCCTTAGTGGCATCAGTCCCCTCAAGCACAGATCTTTGTGTTTGAACAAGAGACTGTTTCAAACCCAGCTCTTGTGTTTTGTAGTGCTGAGTGTTGAACTGTCAGAAGCGCCATTCATTCAGAAGTTGACTCAGTCCTGGCTGCAGTTGAAGTTTTTGAGGCTTTGTTCCATTTTGGCATGTTTATGTGGACAGGGTTAAGGATATAATTGACCTGAAGGCTTGAGAAGGGAAACTGGCAGCTGCAGTGATTTTAATCCATTTAGTCATCCTCGATGTTATAAAATGCTTTGTTTGCTGAACCCTAGACATGAGAAACCTACAGATCCAGATGATCCTCTGGCTGACCAGAACATCAAAGATCGTTACTATGGAATTAATGATCCCGTGGCTGACAAACTTCTGAAACGAGCATCAACCATGCCTCGTCTAGATCCTCCTGAAGACAAGACTATTACTACACTGTATGTTGGAGGGCTTGGAGATACCATCACTGAATCAGATCTCAGGTGTGTTGGTGAATTTGTATTGCCCTTGCCTTTTTGTTTGACATTTTGATAACAGCTCTTGAAGTGAGGAACAGAAATAAATCTGGCTTTTAATGGGGAACTGGTTGGTGGGCAAGTGCAGAGGAGTACCAGCTTGTTGGAGAACAAACAGGCACATTTCAAATGCTTTGATTAAAATTTATCTCTTTAAAGATGAGTCATCCCTTTGAGCTGTTGGGGATGCTGTGTAACCCTTTTTACAAGGAAGTCCTGTGTCCCATAGCTAGCTACTGAGAAAAGCTGCTGCAGAACTTTTATTGCTCCATAATTGCACAGAGGGCTAGTTATGATTAACTGATTGATTATTGATTTCTAATGATTAGTTTAAACAGGGGGTGGAGAAGAGAAAGTTCCTGAGCATACCTATTTCACCTGCCTTATACCCTGTGACTAGGAGGAGGAGTGGGGTATCACAATAATTTTTTTTGTCCCGGACAGAAATCATTTCTACCAGTTTGGGGAGATCCGGACGATAACAGTGGTGCAGAGGCAGCAATGTGCTTTCATCCAGTTTGCCACCAGACAGGCTGCAGAGGTGGCTGCTGAGAAATCCTTCAACAAACTCATTGTCAATGGCCGCAGGCTCAACGTCAAATGGGGAAGGTAAGTGTGGGGAAGGAAGCCTGGAGGGTCTGGAAGGTTCTTCTGTCAGTTTACAGTCTTGATCTGCAGGATTGGGTGTTATGCAGAAGTAGATACTTGTTTGGTAAATAGTTGGGGTCCTCTTGCATTTTGGTTTTCTTTTTACAGTGGGCTCTGGCTTGGAGATGACACAAGTAGGATAAGGGATTTCTTGGTTGAGGATTATGGATGAGTTTTGGTAGCTTTGCTCCTAGTCCATACACTGTTTGCAAACTTGGTGCCATCTGTCTGATGTTCTGAAGAAACATCTCTGGCCTGAATAAATGGATCTGGAATAGATAATGTGAAGCCAGTGTTGTAAATATCTCCTTATCCTGCCTTTTTCATCCTTGTTCTCAAATTTTTGTCTGTTTTTCAGGTCGCAGGCAGCAAGAGGAAAGGAAAAGGACAAGGAAGGCACTACAGAATCAGGAATAAAGCTGGAGCCAGTTCCAGGACTTCCTGGAGGTAAGGGAGTTGTATTGATCTATGAAACACTTAATGCTGACCCACTTCCATGAGTGGGGCTGCTGTTAAGTTCCTGGAAGCAGTGACAGTTCAGAACGGTAGAGGCAGTGGTGAGCCCAGAGCAGTTGTAGTAGGTTTGCAGCGGATCCAGCTGGATGGGAGATGAGCTTTGTCTGTGAGCAAATCCGTGATGAAAAGAGAATTCTTTATGTGATGAATGAAAAGTTGAAGCTGAATTCAACCTACTTAGGTCAGAGATACTGACAACCCACGCTTTTAGTGTTTTCTTAGTCCACTGAGTGCAAAGCAAAGCTGGTTTCAGATGAAGGAAGGTGGTGACTGGGGTTTCAGGGCAGTTCTGCTTCTCAGTCCAGTTCATACATACAATAGTAGCAAATAGTAGTTTGCCCTTGTGAAAGCGTGGGTTGTGCTCTGTCTCTGAAGGCAGACACCTCTGCTAGTCTTGCCTGAGAGATTTTCCGTAACCATATGTACTTTTTCTGCAGCCCTCCCCCCTCCTCCAGCTGCAGAAGAGGAGGCTTCTGCAAATTACTTCAATCTACCTCCCAGTGGCCCTTCAGCCGTGGTGAACATTGCCCTGCCACCTCCTCCTGGCATTGCTCCACCACCACCTCCAGGTACTGTGCTTCCCCCTCGAGAGGGGGTGTGAAATTCAGTGTTAGACAGACTCTTCCTCCTTGCCAGGCCATGCTGCAGCACTGATGCATGCCCTGAGCTGATTTTCCTCATCCCTGGTCACACAGTGTAAACGGATGATCTAAACTGAGCTGTCAGCACAGTTTAATTAAACTGAGCTGCCTGTTGTGGTTGGTATTTGCTTGCAAATTCCCAGGCATGTTGGAGATCCCTGTTACTGGTACTGAGACCTACTCAGTGCTTTTGCTGGCTGTGTAAATGCCACATTAACCTGAACTTCAAAGGGTAATTTTGCAGCTGGTTGAATGCCAGCATGTCCTTGGCTCTCTATATATCTATCCAGAGATGCTGGGGTTTTTTAATGGAATTTTGGACTCTTGTAGATGTATTTGCTCTGCTCTGTGGTTGAGTAGAAGACATTTAGATGGGTATTACAGGCATGTACCTCGTGCCCCCACCAGCTTTTATTTGTAAGGATGTGTGTTGGGTAGAGATTGGCCCTGGTTGTACTGAAAAGAGAGGCAGGAATTTGGGGAGATGGAAGATGTGCACATTCGTGAGGCACAGCTGTCAGCCAGCTGTGATGTCAGTACTTTGAAGCAGCAGCACACACACATCAGGTTTTCTGTTGCTTTGCCTGAAGCTGCCAACTTTTGTTTCTGCAGGTTTTGGACCACACATGTTCCACGCCATGGGGCCCCCACCTCCCTTCATGAGAGCCCCAGGCCCCATCCACTACCCGTCCCAGGATCCCCAGAGGATGGGTGCCCACGCAGGAAAGCACAGCAGCCCCTAGCACGTCCTGCCACCCTCATCCTTGAAGTAAATGTTATTTTCTAGTTACCATGGTAGCACCATATGTTGAGCTGTGGATGAGCTAGAGACGCCTTATTTCCCTGCTTGCAGCCACAGGGCAAGCTGAGCTCCATGTCTCCACTTATAATCGGGTTCTTGATACGTCCCAGGTCTTTGTATTAGTGTGGGGGGTGGGTGGGGGACAGACAGAAGGTCTGTTGGGGGTCTGTGGGTCTGGGGTACCAGAATTACAGTGCTATCTGTGTATCCCATTGCCACACTTTTGAAATAAACTTCTGGAAAAACAAAACCAAACACTTTTCAAGCCCTTTTCATATCTTCAGTTGGAACATTAATGGACTGTTAAAATGTAACCAGAGACTCTTCTCTGTCAGGTAACTAATGATGTATTAGTCTAATGAGGTAATAAAGCAGGACTGATTTAGAGTTGAAAAACAAGTTCATCAGACCTACCAAACCTATGGCTTGGCCTTACCACTACACAGGATTTTCCTCCCTCCTTTTTCCTGACTTCTTGATTAAAAAAAGACAAGAAAACAAAGTCTTTTTAAGACTTCTAATCCTGAGCAAGACAAGTTCTGGGTGAAGCGAGCAGCCCCCAGGCAGTGTGGGCATGACATGGAGTGTCATTACAGGTCAGCAGTTGCTGATTTAGCCAGGTGACAGCCCCCTCACCCCTCAGAGCCTGGGCTTGTGCTGCCAGCAGGGCAGGGCAGGATGCAACTGCTCCCTGGGAGATTTGGGGCTCTCAAGGCCTGTGAAACAGCATCCCCTTAAGCTGTGCCATGGGTCCCACTTCATCTTGCTTTGAAAAGATGTGAAACTTTTCTTTCTGTGCTCCAAGTGTAGTGGTTGCCTCAGAGCAGCTGCATCCTGCCTGGAGCCTGGAGCTGAGCAAGGTCTGTGTACATGCGGCTGGAGGATTTTGGGTTATCTCCATATTAACTGCTTTCATCCAGTGGATCTGTGGATGTCTTCATAACAGGATGTGGCCTGTTCTGAAGCTTCATTTGCTTGTTTTTTTAAAAAATACATTAGAATACTTGAATTTTTCAACACTGTGCTTTGACCCACTTCCTAGAGCACAGTGTCTGAGGACTTGGTCTCGTTTTTGTGTGACTGCTGCCACAGCCAAGATCCTACACGGGCAAGGACAGGCACGTCCACTTTTAGTTTCATGTGCTGTCCTGTACAGTGCCCCTGGGTCCCATCATAGTCCCATCAGCCCTGCCAGGCTGTTAGAGGAGGTGTAGCATTTGTGGCACCACGGGCTGGCTTTCCCTGGGGAAAGAGCTGGGCTTTGGGTGTGGGTAATTATTTCAGCTTCTGTCAGGGGAGAGCTGTCCGAGGATGGTGTTGGACAGCAGAGGCTGCTGGTGGATGGGAGAGGGCTGTGGTATTTGCCACTGCTCTGGCCCAGAGTGTCCATAGCCAGGACCTGTGAGTGCTGTGACAGATTTGGAATGCAGGAGGCTTCACATCTTCCCAATTTATTTATTATTTCCAGCCAGTTACCCAGGGTGCCTAGGTTCTGCAGCACAGAAGAGGAGGGAAATGGAATTGGAACAGGGAAGCAGTTAACCATCACAGATTTATTGTTTCTAAGGAACAAACCATTTTTCTTTCCTTTTGCTTGCCCCCTCCTGCTTCTGTGGGAAACAGAGTAATGCAAGCTTCCCACCTGAATGATATGTTGTGGCAGCAGAATCCCTGCGTGGGGGTTGCTCTACACAGTGTTACAAACTTCACAAATGAGGCAGCTGATAACTGCATTTTTACACACATTTACTTCCCATTTAACCACAGTGGTGGAAAAAGGAACTTTTATCCTGGTGCTTTTGGGAGTGTAAGAAAGGGTAACATTAAGAACCTGACAAAAGCAATTGAAGGATGCCTGTGTTGAGTCAGAGATTTTTGTGGGTGGGGTTCCCCAGATGTTCTGGTGATTGTAGGCTGTTGTTAGATGCATGTCCCACTGTGTGTCACTGCTGAAAATGTTGCTGTAATTGGATCCTCACTGCTGATTTTCATGTTCCCAGGGAAGCCCATGCTTGCTCTGGAGGCATGGCCATGCTGCTTTTCCTTCCCACTGGTGTTGAAGTTACCAGAACACCCCAGCAAACATCCTCACACTGGTGTGGTTCTGCAGGGCAGCGGGTCCAGGCAGGGCCTGATCCTTGACCAGCTGCATGAAGCAAATCTGGCATAAGTCACTCAAAAAGCCTACATTAGACGTTCAAGCAAGACATGCAAAGAGCAGTAGGAAGGGGAAAATAGCTGCCAAGTGCTAGCCAGTAGCTTGTGGAAAACAGGGCACAAGTTTCCAACTCCCAGCGTTCCTCTCCCCCCTATCGTGGCTGTGCTGTGTTGGTAAACAGGTAGATTCCCACTCCTTCATTTGTTTTTGTTGTCCAGCCAAACTCAGAGTGGCTGCTTTAAACATGCCAATGCCTCAAGTAACTTGTTTTGCTTCTGCTCTTCCATTATCACCTCTTTGTGTCCTGACTTGGAACAACAGATGCAGGGTTGTCCTGAGGATGGAATTTCTCTGCAAATGCGCCAGCTGTCCGAGCAGGTCTCGCGTGTCAGTGAGGATGCAGTGAGGCAGCTTGGTGTGTTGCAGCTGGTGGTGCTGCTGTTTTCCATGAGGCAGGGAAGAGGACAGGCTGTACAGGATGTTTTGTATGGGAGCTTGCAGGGATCTGCTGGATTAACAGCGAGGACTTGGCTGGTTGGCTTGGCACTGACTGCAAGGGGAGTTCAGAACGGCCCCACACTCGAGCTCATTCAAACCCCATTGGAAGATGACAACCCAAGCCCACCAGCTGAGCTTTCACAAAGGATTCCTGCCCCCCCTCCCCTCCCCTGTGAGTGTGTCTGAGTCCAGTGAGGGAACCATCCGTGGCCATGGGGAAGGGAGCACTTGTCCTACAGCTCTTCACTCTCCGGCAGGATCCGCACCCAGCCTTGGGCCACCCTGTTGAAGTTGGGCCTGTGGGAAATCACCTCCAGCACACTCAGATTATCCAGATCTACGGTGGGCAAAGAGAACACCTCACCAACCAACGACCTGTCAAACGGGGCTGGAGTCCTGCAGCACAAGAAGCACATTTAGACACAAGGAGGGACTGGGCATGTTGTGAAAGTGTTAGAAAATAAGTCTCGATTAACTGAATCCAGCACAATGTAGCAATGCCTGTTAGAAACGACAACCCTCCTCTTCCTACCCGGGACACTGTTAAGAGCCCTGCCAGCCCAGTGAGGAGGTTCTCTGGTACAGAGCCCACCTCAACTCAAGCTTTGGCAAGCCTGGAGCGTGGGGGTTGGTGCCTGGATATTGGTGGAAGTGTTCTGTTCTTAGGTTCAAAGACCAGTGACATCACCAGAGGCACCAGAGTGCCTCATCTGCAGCTCCTGTGTCCTGCAGAGGGCTGAGGCTGACAGCACTGCTCCGGATCACTCTGGCACATGCAGCTCTATTGGCCCTGGCTCCATCCCGCCTTTTGGGCTCCTCATGAACAATGACTAACAGGAGGAGCAGTGTGGGGGCAAGAGCTGTCATCTCTTTCTGGAGAAATGTGGAAAGGGACTGGGGAAGAGTGTGCCAACCCCCAAAAAGCCAAGAATGTTGGTTTTGGAGCAGCAGATGGGGGCTGAGCTATCAGTGAGGCAAAACTGGGAATGTTTGCTTTGGGAAGCACTGCTAGAACATGAATAACGTGGCACTGTTTTGCAACAGAGGAGAAATAAGAGGGGGAAAGGCAAATGAAAGAAGTTTGTTCTAGGAACTTTCTTTTGGGGAAAGAGAGTCTTGGTCAAAGCTTGGTTTTCACTCTCTCTTAAGGCAGCACTCTTTAGCAAGGTGCCCCAGGTTTCTGCATCACAATCTGAATGTTTAAAATTGGGGATAAATCAGCCTGCTTTAATGCAGTTGCTGTGGAGATGGTGGACTTGCCTGTGCTCTGTGACCCATGAGAGCTGTGCTGGGATTCAGCTAGCCTAAGGCAAGACCACTGGCTTTTTGATAGCCAGTCTGTTCCAAAAAGTTTGGTTTTCTGTGGTTTGGTATTTGAACTAAGAAGTGAATTAAAAGCCAACAGCTTGAAAGATCATAAAAAGCCCAGTTAAAAGCAGATTGGCTTTCTGAATCTTCCTGCCTCACTGAAGAATTAGAGGAGGTGGCAAGAAGCTTGGAGTTAAATTAGCATCCATCTGTATTAAATTACAGTTGAAGACTTTAAATAGAAAGGCATCGTGTGAGAGGGGAGAAATGGTACAGGGTAGAGTATTATTCAGAAACATGCCCTTGCTTCAGTCCCTGTCCATAAATAAATCCTGAGGCAGGAACATGGCTAAATGTTGAAAGAAAAGAGCCAAGTGTCTCCAGCAGCTCCTTGTTCTCCCCCTGCAGCACCTCCTTGGCTCTGACACCCCAAGGAGAGCCACATGGCAAAGCCCCAGGGCTGAGGGGGAGAAGAGCAGCAAAGGGATGGTGCTGGCCAGGCTCTTTCTGCCCTTTAGGATGGCTTTTTCCACAAGGAGGGGTTGTGGTCCCCCACAAGCCCCTTCTGCCAAGCGCTGAAAGCACAGCAGTCATGTCCCTCACGCCTCAAATCCAGCCCTGGGGTGGGTGCAGGGGAGCTGCTGTTGGCACATGGCCTGCTGGGGAGCAGTGCTGTGTCCCGGGGGGAAACTCCAGTGGGAACTTGCCTACTGGATGGTGACTTTGGCCAGGCCACCAAAGCCAATTTAATTCCATTCTCTTGATGGAGGCTTTCAGGAAGGAGGACAGGCAGGACTCATTTTACTAATTCCCTGTTCAGCTTAAAATTTCAGTTTTCATTATCCTGCCATGGGCTGCTGGTGCTTTGCTACCACCAGATCTCCATCTCCTGGATCCCCACCAAGCACCTTTCCATAAAGGAGATCTGTCTTGGCAGTCTTTGCTCCAGGGTCCCACCCTTGACCCCAGTGTAATTTGGAGGTGTGAGGAGGTGCCAGCCGTGCTCCATCAGAAGCAGCCACAGGGCACAGGGCTTGCCAGGCTGAGCCACCAGAAACCCCCTGGCCTGGAGGCTTTGGGCTCAAGCAGGTGTTTGGAAGGAATCTGATGACCTCTTAGCACTCTGTGGGAAGATTAACCTTTTACCCCCACTGCTTCCAACAGCTGCTTGAATACCTTAATGAAATTAGGAAAGAGACTTGGCGCTGTGTCATTCCTCCACCCAGCCCAGAGCTGAGCCCAGCTGGGAACAGGAGTGATTCCTCCTCCAGGATCATCTGTGTAAGTATTGATCCACCCAAATTTCATCCCTGAGGTTACCAGTGAGATCAAACTGCTTAAGGCTGTGTGAGCCCAGTAGTGGAGCTGAGAGGAGATCTAGGTGAGAGCTGCTGGAGGCAGGAATCTTTGTAGGGAAAACAGAGGAGCTCCTGAGTAGGAAAAGAGCATCCTGAGCCCTTGCTGTGTCCCTGTGAGGTATAAAGAGGGCATGAATGGTGGTGTTTCCCTGGCAGGATGCTGGGTGCTCCTTGAGGCTAAAGGGCTTGGCCAAGGGCTGGCGTGGCTGGTGGTGTCTGCCCCTGTTACCTGTTGAAGCTCCTGAAGTCCCACGCAGGGGGTCTCATGGGCGGCGGGTTCTTGCTATACAGGGCATTGTCCCTGTCACCAAAGAGCTCCTGCCATGGGGACCGGTAGCCCTTGGGGATGGCAGTGACATTGAACTTCTCATGGGGGATTTCCTTGAGGGGGCTCGAGTACCCTGTGCAGGGGAGACACAGTGTGGGCTGCTGAGGCCACAGCCAGGCTGAAGCAGGGGGCTGGGAACAGCCTGGCCTCTGCATGGCTGTGGAAGACCTGTGACTGGGGCAGGAATGTGTATCTATAGCATATATATATATTTTGTACATATAAAATCTCTGGGGGAGGGTTGGGCAGACCCCTCAGCAAGCAACATCTCACTGCCTCCAGCCCCATGTTGCTGAGATCACAGCAGTGTTGGGTTCAGGTGAAGGAAGCATTGACTTACCTGGGGCCAGGGCACTGGGATTCAGGACTTTGCTCATGTGCAAGACTTTCTCTGACTTCTTGGGTACTTCTGGGGGGCCACCTTGGGGTGATGCTGCTACGTGGAGCTCAGAGTGATAATTCTCCTGACCCTCAGCCTGTGGAGGGGAGAGTTAACAAGCAGAGGGGGAGCTCCCCCTGCCCCATTTTGGACTCAGGGGGTGGTTGAAAGCACCTCAGAGCTTCCTCCATCTACTCACCACCTGATCATTCACTGCTCCTTCTGGATCACCTTTCCCAGTGTGGTGTGAGCCACCTGCCCCTTGCCCTGGGAGCTGCAGGAGACAATGAGTGGGTGCAGAGGGGGATCAGCACCATCCCCCTCCTCTTTAGTGGATATTGAAACCCATGTTTGCCCATCTCCATGCCCAGCCCACCAGGACATCTCTCCCTTCACCTTTGCATAGCAGTCAGCCAACCACGACTGCCCTGTGGAGAGACCCCTGGTCCCACCAGGAATTCCTTCCCTGAAAAGGCTGCAGGAGCTGGGGAGGGCTGTCCTCAGACCCACCTGCCTGGAGGCACTGGGGTATTCAAAGACAAAACGCTGCACCCGCTTCTGGCGCTGCTGGAAGAGCCGGGAGCCGCGGTTGTTTGGCAGGGAGAGCTCCTCGATCATCAGGTCGTGTGTTGTGCTCATCTTCTTCCCCAGGTCCAGCTGGGGCTCTGTGGAGGCTGGGAGAGCACAGCTACAGCTGAAGATGCCACAGTTTTGGGGACCCCCCAGGCAGCACAGACCGTGTGTCCCCTCGTTGGGGTCTCTGTTTTGTGGCTGGGCCATTTGCCCACACCAGGGACTGGCATTTCCTCAGTGTGAGGAATTGTCAGGGAGCTAGAGAGGTTCAAACGGCCTCTCCCACCCTGTGCATGGACTCCAGAAAAAGCAGGGCAAGTCAGACCCAGCAAGAGCTAGGTCTGGCCCCTAGGCAGGGAGGGTAGCACTGTCCTGGGGCTGGTGACACACCTGCACCCCCTTACCATCTTCAGGGCCTGGTCTCATGATGGCCATCACTTGCTGCCGTGCTCCTGGGGCAGCTCTGTGGGAGGCAGATGGATCCTGTCTGGCTGGAAGAGAGGGGCACTCAGGAGTGACACCAAACATGGGAACATGTCAGCCCCAGGCACGCCCCAGAGAGATGCTAGGATGCAGCTGAGCATCTCCTTGCTCAGCACCATCCCTGAGCATCTCCTTGCACTGCTCTCTGTCCACTTTGACAGACATAGGGAATATTCAAATCAGGCTGCCCCTCAGCCCCTGCCTGTCATTCATTCTCTCTACCTTTCTTTGGGGCAGAAACTATCCTCACCTCTGCCTTTGCCCACAGTGAGCCCTGTCCTTGTGCCCCAAGTGCCCTCAGAGCAGCAGCTGCTGGCTGAGCAGGTGTCCTGGCTACTGCCCCCCCAGCACCTCTGCTTTAGCAGAGCTATTTTCAGCTGCTGGCTCTGAGGGTGCAGGAGCTGCAGCCCTGAACCTGCAAGGAGCTGGTGAGCCCAGCCAGTGGCAAGAAGGGTCATGGGACCACTCAGCTGGGTTGCTCCATTGTGAAGAGGCAGCTGGAAACCAGCCCCAGCCTGAGCCCCCTGAGCTGCCCACCTGCAGCAGAGCCCTCCTGTGCTGCCAGGACACTCAGCTCCATAAGTGTTGTTCAACCCTGCTTGTCCATCTGGCATCCCCCAGCTGGGGCTGATGCTGGGCAGCTTCCCCTAAGGGCCCTGCAGTGCTGGGGTACCCATGGGGTGCCTGCCACACAGCTCCCTGCCAGCTCTGAGTTCAGCATTACCCACCCACACAACAAGCCAGGGACCTGCACCTCATCCTTCCCCCTGCCCCCCTCCACAGAGAATGCACCCTGACCCCCACAGTGATGGTGTCCCCTTTTCCAAGGATATCCCCAAGCCCTGTGCTCCCACCCACCTGCTGACCCCCACATGGGACTTCACCTTCCCTACCTGGCCAGGGGATACCCCAGATGCTGGGAACTGAAGATGCTTCTCCTGCTATGCTGCGGACGAGGCCAGAGGCAAGCTGCAGCCACCAGCACTCGGTGGCCTCTGCTGGCCCTTCACGGCACCCTTGGGCTCCTGCTGCTCGCCCCAACCCGTCCCGGGCTCCAGCCCAGATGCCAAGGTCCAGCCACGGGACACCAGTTATTTCTGGCTGAGAAAGGGGGCGGAGCAAGGCTGTGACCCTTGGGGACTGGGATGCCGTCACCCCAGCACGGAACAGGTCTGACTCACAGGGATGAGGATGCCATAATCCTGGCATAGAGGGCTCTGTGGAGGGCTCTGACCCTTGGGGACCAGGACACCAGCATGAAGCAGGGCTCACCCACACGGATGCAGACACTGTCACTTGGCATGGAGCAGGGCTGACCCCTGGGGACATGTAGCAGCAGCAGGAGGTGGCCATGTGCCATGTGTGCCCAGGCCACCTCGGGGACAGATCAGAGCCAGGCTGGGTGGAATAACGGTGGTTTATTTCTGAACTGGGTATACAGCGGTGTGGTGAAGGCAGGTTGTGGTGGCTGCTGGAGCCAGGGTGGGAGATGTGTCCTGGGAATGGGGGCTGTGTTCCAGGAGGGGCAGCCTGCAGTGTGGAGGGACTCCAGGGAACAGGGATGGGCTGGCTTCAACAGTGTGTGTCCTGGGGAAAGGAAAGGGGTGACGGGCTCCATGAATGGGAACATGTTAGAGCCCTGGCAGCCAAACACAACCTCTTTTCCAGTGCTGGTCTCACTGGCCCCAAGATGTGGGGACACCGACACTCTCAGAATTGCCTTCTGTGCCAACACCTCCTTCAAACCCTCTGCAACTTCTACTATTTCCTTCAGCCCTTACAGTTCCCCACCTGCCCTGGCTGTCACAGCACCCGTTGGTTCCTGTGTGTGCCTCCATCCCACCGGAGCGGGGATGGGGATGTGGTGAACTTGGGTATGGGGACAGTGACAGGTACAAGATGGGGCTGTCCCTCTTGGTCTGGGGAGGGCAGGAGGGCACCAGTAAACAGTCCCCTTAACATGGCAATAAATAACTTTGGCTCTTTTTGGTCTCCAGGGAAAGAAGGATTTGGGAGAATTTCCTTGAGAAGGGGTCAAAAGTATAAAATAAAAAGAAAAGGCAGTGAAGAACTAGGGGGCTGGAATTAAAAATTAAATTTTCCTCTCCAAAATCTGGTTTCAGTTGACACCAGCCAAATCTAGAGGCTGGGAGAGGGAGCCTGGTCATGGCATCCAATTGATACAGCCCACCCACCGCAGATGTGCCACCCCGGGGAAGCAGAGCTGCAGTGACACCCCGGGATAACACCTGGGGTCTCGGGACAATGGCTCACGGGGGACCACCAAGCCCATCCCATGCTGGCTGTGCGGGATGGGGCTGGCTGGCAGCAGGGACTGCCGAGGGAGGGGCCGTGGGGCGCCCGGCTCCCCCACTCTGCCCTCTCCTGCCTGCTGACCAGGCAGTCCTGCCCCGAAAGGTTAGGGTGGTAAAAATAGAGCGGGGCCATGGGATGGCGGGCGGGCGGGAGGCACCTGACCCCTCTGGCACACAGAGGGGCCGTGGCAGCTCCGAAGGGACACTGGTTTTTGGGGACCTCAGCCCCGGGGGTTGGTGTGTTCCCGGTGGGGGGTGAGCGGGTGGCATCACCCGGGCTGACGGGTGGAGGGAGAGGATTTTTTGGAGGGGGCTGGCTTGTCTAGGAGGTGCAGGGAGCCCCTGAGGGCAGACCCCCCGTCTTCAGCCGCAGGCTGCTGGTCCAGCCCCGGGGACAGAGGTTGAAGCTGTGGATTCCCGGGCTCTTGGTCCCCGAGTCT
>VWZU01004414.1:43601-57092 GCA_013397095.1 Sterrhoptilus dennistouni | reverse complement strand
GCTGCGGGGGGGAGAAGCCCGGACATCCCCTTACCCAGCCCGGGCATCGCCTTACCCACCCCGGACATCTCCTTACCCAGCTCCCCGCATCCGAGGCATCGCCTTATCCCGTTCTGGGGCATCCTTCTCTCCCAGCCCTGCACATTTCCCTGAACAGTCCAGAGCATCCTCTTACCTATCCCGGGACACCCCTTTACCCAGCCCTTCACCCCTTTTTCCCTCCTCCTCCCGCAGCACCTTACGTTTCAGACGCTGCTGGGGCTGTGGGGCCTCCCCTTTCCGCAGGTTTCCCCAGCGCCTAAAGTTTTGAGGCACTTGGAGGGAGGCAAAAATCCAGAGACAAAAATCCAGCACCTGTGTCACTGCTCGGGGGACCTCCTGGAAACAGCGCTGAATCCCCTCTGCCAGGGGTGGTCTGCTCCCAGTCACAAGGGAACCACAGTCCCGGGCAGAACGATCCCTGGGGAGGCAGCGTCAGCTCCCACCTCCACCACCCTCCGGGGCTGCAGAGCTCCCTGACTGCGGGTGAGACCAGCCTCACGCCTTCCCATGCCTGTCCACACCTCAGGATGAGCTCTTGGCTCGATTTTTTGCCTTTCTAATTTCCTTTCTTCCTGCCCCTCTGTGCTTTTTTGTGCTTTCCTGGTCTTTGAGGGAGCCTGGCGCTGGCTCTGCAGCCCCCAGGGAGCGAAACCTTCCGTTTATTTGCACACCAGACAGAGAAACCAGTCCTGCCTCCTGCATCTCCCAGCCTCTGCCTCTACCCGGGGCTCCTGCTCTCCCCAGCCTGCCCTGAGAGGTGCCAACCAGCCCGGGCCGCCGTGCAGGATATTTGAGAGCAGCCAGCCTGGCCTTGGGCTGCTGGATGGGGACCAAAGGGGCACCTGGGACCCGCCCGGGTGGGTCCACACAGCTCAAGGTGGGGCACCTGTTTGGCTCCTGGCTCCCAGGGCCAGCCCTGCACCACTCTGGGTGTCGGTGGATGCACCCTCTTCTCTGGAAGAGGTGGGGGTTCCTGTAGCCCATGACAGATAAAGAGAAGAGGAGCAAATTCCTGACATCACCCAGGGATGCTCCTGCAAACAGCCTGCTGCAGGAACAGCCCTAGTGCCACTTGTGAGGGCATCTGCCCTTTCCTCTCACCTGCACTGAACCCAAACCTTTCCTTCCCAAACCTGCTCCCAGCTCTCAGGACCCTCAGTGACATCCTGCCTGGAGGCTCTGGAAAGTCTGACGGGTCCTGCAGGCAGTGGCTGGTGGTGATCTCACTTGGAGGGGGAGGAAACGGGACAGACAAACTCTTTCCAACGAACCTGTTGAGTTACTTTAAAATTCCAGGCTGGCAACAAAAGTGCTGGATGGCGGCACGGATTAGGAAAATGCTGAGAGCCTGGACAGAGTCAGGCCTGACCTTTCCCCACCGCAGATCTGCCATCCCGGAGCAGTGAGAAATGGGAAGACTATTTGGGTCCATCTGGTTTGTGTGCTGAGCCCTGAAACACGATGCTGCTGGGGCAGCTGTGAGCCAAAGGGCTTGGCTGAGCTTCCCAGCCTGTGTTCCATCCAGGAGCCGCTGGTTTTGAGGATGTCTGACACTGCAAAAAGGCAGGGAATGGATTCTGGACACTGGGTTCATGCCAAGCATCCCCAGTGGGTCCCACCCCATCCCACGCAGTCCTGAGGGCTGCCTTGGGAAAAGCAGGCTCTGAACTGAGCAGCAGCATCCCATAATGCCATCCCATGGGGACAGGGACACACCTGCCTCGGTGCTGTGTGGCAGCTGAGATAACAGCCGGGCAGGAGCAAAATAGAAAGGGTTTGAAAATGGGTCCAATGCCTGTAAGAGGATGGGCTCCACAGGAGCATCTCCCACGGGGAGGTGGGGCAGTGCAGGCATGGCAGCAGCCCCAGTAACCCTGGATATGAACCTGTATTTGTGTCACTGTGGTTGAAGGGACAGTCATGGACAGAGAGGAATAGCTGTGGCACAGGGCTGTGAAGTGAGGTAATAGCAGAGAGCATTGTAGGAACCAACCAGCCTGAAAAAAATGCTTAGTTTTTAAATCAGGGGCTGACAAAAGTGGCCCAAAGCCATGTCAGGGATGCTTGGCCATCCCCAGTCAATTCAGGAGAGGTGTCCCTGTCTCAGACAATGCCACAGGATCCAGTCCTGATCACTCTTGGGCAGGATCCCACCAAGCCCCATGGCCACGGTGAGGGCTGGGAAGTCCATCCTGTTCATGCCCGGCTTAGGGATGGGCTGAGTTCCTGGAGACAGTGGGAACCTGCCTGCTGCCTTCCCACCCCCCTCCCGAGAAAAGCCACAGATTCTTCCTTTTTTTTAAGGCCAGAGAGATCATCTCAAGCTAAATTAGTCCCAGCAGCTCTGCTGGAAGCCTGGGACCTCTAACCCAGGGAAAGTCCTGCCCTGGGAAGAGCTGGGTGTTCTCACCAGGAGCACAGCAGTGCCTTTCTGAGGAGGACAGTGGCCGAAGGGGGTTTCTCTTACCTGTTTTCCTTGGCTCAAAGTCAGCATTGATGAGGACCCGTTGGATCTTCACCACTTTCCACTCCTGGCTGGGGTTGCCTGTGGGGCTGTCTGATGTGGGGGGCAGATCTGGGGCAGAGCCAGGGCACCTGGGGGGTACTGCAGGCTCCTCTGCCAAGGTCAGACTGCTGCCATTCAATGGGGGTTGTGGTGCATCCCCATTGAGCCCCCTGGGGTCCCTCTGGCAGCTCCCACTTGATTTCCCTCCCAGCAGTCCCATCTGTGCCTCCTGCTTGCCTGGCTCAGAGGCTGGAGCATCCCAGAGCTGATGGCAGCTCTGCCCCTCTCTGCTCCCCCTCTTCTGCCAACAGCCACTGTCCCCCTCAGTGTCCCCTTTGGCTGTCCCACAGACATGGGGGGGCTGCTCAGCCTTGCCAGGCATGGGGCAGCTGGGCTGGGGGTGGAGGCAGAACTGCTGGAGCCTTGTCCTCAGCGTCTTTCTTCACTGATTTCCTTCACTGGCACTCCACAGCCTTTCCAAACATCTCTGCATGGCCAGGGGGATGGATCCTCCCTCAGAGCAAGGGCAGCATGAGAGGGAGGGCAGCCATGTGCCAGGCACGAGCTCAGCTTTACTGCTCTTGCAGGTGGGAAGACCAGGCACGATGCCACTGGAGCAGGCAGGTTTTGGAGACCCAGATGGAGATATGTGTCCAGAGGAGTCAAGCCAGCAAGGAGGATTTTGCAGGAATTTCTCTGTTCCAGGCAGAGGACCAATATCCAAAGACCTGTGTAAAGGGAAGGAGGAGCATTGAGGATGCTTGTGCTTGCACTGATTTCCTATGGCCACAGACAGTGGAGCAGCTCCTGGCAACCCCAGCCTGAATTCCAGTTCCAGCACTGTTTCCCATGAGGGAGGACCCCTTGAGATACAAAGCCCATTTGGAAATGCCCCAACCCCAAAACGGTGCTCCCCACCCCAGCACCCTCATTCATCCATCCATCCATCCATCCATCCATCCATCCATCCATCCATCCATCTATCCATCCTCACCCTGGGGACAGCCCCCATGGCTGGAGCCCTTTGCCCGGCTGCCCTCGCTTTGCCAGCCCAGGTGAGGCCGTGGGTACCCCTCTAATGGTGAGCCTAGGACATCACTGGTCTGGAGCTGGGAGTGTTCAGTGAAGAAGTAAATCCCTGAGGATGTTGCTCAGGGTTATCAGGAACAAAAAAGGAAAATTTCCAGCTTCCAGCTAAACCGTGTTTAACCATTGAGTGACTCATGTGGCGTCAGGACAAGTGCAGACAGACCCACTTCCCTCCTGCCAAGCATAAATCCTGTTGGGATGACGAATCCATGCACCAACACAGACCAGTTATCAGCTGGGAGAGGGGGATGTCATCACTCTCAGGACAGGATATGGGTTATAGTGTACGGAAATTCCTGTGAGTCCTTCGCCTGTACAGCATCACCCAGCCCTGCTCACAGCAAGGCTGGTCCTGGGGAAGAGCCTCCAGGGAGACCCACAGCACCCATGGCACATGGATCATGATGGATTTCCCAACCTAACAGCCAGCTGAGGAGTAAAAGGGGTTTGTGCTCATCGCAAACCCCTCCCTGAGTTATTGCGAGGTTTTTCAGTGAAACAAGAAAAAGCACCAGGTCAGCATCACAGGTTCAGCTCTGGCAGGAATCCTGCAGCTTCCTCAAGGCTCACAGCTTCTCTGCAAATCTTTTCCTGTCCTTAGCATGGTTATTTTGGAAAAGAAGGCAGATTAGAAAGCAGGCGCTCGGGCATTTCCCAAACACAAGGCTGCATTTTTTGGAAAACGCCCAACGGAAATCTTCTGCCCCTTCTGAAATCCTTCCTCCTGCTTCTCTCTGCTGCAATTATTCAGCACAGATTTGCAAAGAGAACCTGAGGAGAAAATGTCAATGTTTCTCTCTGAAAAAGAAATTTCACTCTCCTCATTACGTAATTTGAGGGTTCAATAGTTGCAGGAAGCCACCCACATCTTTCCTTAGAAATATGGCAAGTTCTTGGAGCTTGCTTATCTCAAATGAGGACAAAAAGAAAGTAGCCCCAGCCCAGCCTGAGTCAGCAGAGAACCTCAGGGTGGATCTGCATCTCCCCACTCCCATTCCCTCACCCTATCCCTAGGGAGCAGGTTTCTAGGGCTGCACAACTCATGTCCATCCTCCACTGTAGCTGCCTTGACAATTTGCTGGGGGAGCTGGTACCTCCCTGAGAACCATCTCCTAGAACCGCCCCCTTCCATTCGGGAGCGCTTTCCACACAGGGGCACCTCCTGGGAGTGACGCCCACGGTGTTCCCCAGGCAAACCCTTCCTTGGTGAGACCCGAGCAGTGATGTTCCCTGAGGACACACTGCTGGCACAGGGCCTCCCACAGCACCGAGATACCGAGTCAGGCATCTGCTGCCTCCCCGGGGGCAGTCTGGGCCCTCCTGCCCCCAGGACACAGCTCCTGGGCTCTACCAGCAGCACGGGAGGGGAATATTTATAAGTGCCATGGATGTCTAGCAAAAGCTGCTGGGCTGATCCCATCTGCTGGAATACCAGTCAGGTAGGATGTGTGTGTGTGCCTCGGGTGCATCACTGCACTGGCAGTAACAAGCAGCAACACCAGCCACAGCCACAAAAGCAGGCTGAGATAGCCCCCACCTGCAAACAAAGGCTGTAAAAAGAGATTTATCTCTCTCTATTCATTAATGAAGGGTCATTTCAGGCACCGTTTCAGGGGTGCAGCTCTAGAGGACGCCCAAACTGGGCACCAATGCCCAACTCACAGTGCCAAGAAGCAGCTGCTCACTGTGCCCATCTGAGACGCTCCTCACCCTTCCTGATGGCAACAAGTCCCTACGAGAAGCTGCAAAATGGTGCTGGGGAGGGAATAATATCAACCACAAACAAACAACAACAAAAAACCCCTTCAATTCACAAAGTGCTGAAATCTGGCAGCAGAGAGACCTTTTGCTCAACTTCTCTTCCTGCCCACTCGCTGGCNCCGCTATTGAAAAAAGGAAAACTAAAGTTAACTTTCCACGTCCCACACAAATATTTTTGGCAGGCGTTGCTGGCATTCAGGCTGCTGAGCCCGGGGGAGACGGGGCCTGCAGAAAGTCTTCATCTCCATCTGCTCCCGGCACCCGGCTGGGGGTCTGCGGTGCCTGGGCTGGTCTGTCCCGGACACAGCGCAGGAGAGGGAGGTGGCACAGCTGTAAACAAACGGGAGCCACCTCCAGGACAGCCCTGGGGACCGCGAGTGGCCCAGCCACGGGAGTGCCATGAAGTGCAGGGAGCAGATTCCCGACCAAGCTTTGGCTCTGTCCCCGCTTTCCCGTGTTGTTCTCAGACACATCCCTGCCCCACGCTGGGTTTTCATCACCACAAAACAAGTCGGGAAGGGGTGCGAAAGCTGTCCCCAGCACAGCGGGGCTCTCGGGTTTCCCGAGTCAGGCAGCGAGTCGCTGTCACTCAGGCAGGACCCTGCTGCCCAGACTTGCAGTCCCCAGCTCCAGTCACAAGATCAGCCCGGTCCCTTTCCAAAATAGCCCAGCCGCAATGTATACATCTGAGGAGCTTTACACCTCCCCTGTGCCAGCAGCTGAATGTCCCCTCAGGGGAGCTGGGCACTTTCCTTCCCCACGTGGTGCCTTCCTCCCGTGGCCCTTTCCCCCAGGGGCACCACGGGCAGGGAGCCTGGATGGCTGCATCCCCCAAGGGCAGCCCCGCATCCCTGTGGTTCTGTAAGGGAGCGCTGCCCTCACGGCTGATACCGGAGACACCTCGGCTGTCACCCGGCAGCATTTGGCTGCCCAGTGCACAGACACTCTCCCGTCTGCTGCAATCCAATATCCCTCCCAGCTCCCTGGATACCCGGACAGGACGGCTGAGCTGTGTGCTGGGGGAAGGCACGGCCCAGCTGCCTGTGGGGTGATTTCCTTTGCACAAGGACCCCACTGCTAAACCCCAAGGCCGTGCACGGCTGGGGCCGGTGTGGTGTCACCTGTGCCACCCCCATATCCTCCCACGGGAGAGCTTCTGCTTACAGCCAGAAGGGGATGGCAACAGGAGGGGCACAGCTGGGCTGTGCAGGATGGAGAGAGGGAAGCCCTCTCTGACAGGGTACAATGCTCAGGGAAGGGGCACAAGGACAGTGGGATGGATGTGATTTCTTCCCTTGGCATGAGGAGGGATGCCAGCTCCCTGAGGAGCAAGACCTGTGAGTGTGAGCAGGGATGGCTACGGTCCGGCTCCTGCAGGCGAGGCCAGGGCTGGCAGGCGCAGCAGCCCGCAGCGTGCGGGGGAAAACAAAAGCCTTTTGCAGCGCTGATTTACTACCTTGACGGAAACCGGGATGGAAAAAACAACATTCCTGAATGCCTGTCCCCGTGCAACCCCTGCGGTCCCCAGCACCCCAGGCTGCCTATGGGGACACGGGCTGCTGGTCCCGGCAGGTGGGTGCCCTGTCCCCTCGTTCCCGGCCCACAGCTGGTGGGGAGAGGCAGCAGAAGGAATGCTGGGGATGGGCACTGGGGCTGCGGGGCGCCAGGGGAGCCGTCGTGATTAAGCAATCAGCAAAGCAAGGGAGGAGGAGGTTGACAGTGGCATCCCGGCCAGCTGGACCATGTCCCCTCCCTCTCCACCCCACGCTGGAAGGAAGGGCTGGATGTGGGCTGATCGAATCTCTCTGAACTGCTGCACGGCTCCTCACGCCAGCCCTGGGCTTGTCCCTCCGGGCTCAGGGAGGAGTGCCGCTCTCCCTGGGCAGCTCCCCTGGGAGCAGAGACTCCCAGGCACTGAAGAGGGATGGGGAGCTGAGGAAAGGGATGCTGGCTGGGCTGCAGGGCAGCAGGATGCAGGCTGGGCTGGACTCAGGGTGAAATGTATTTTGTATCCCAGCACAGCCATCCCAGCCCAGCCCCAGAAGGTGTTTGCCCCATTCTGCCACCCCCTGTTCCCATGGGGGGGTTGGTGAGGTTTTGGTGCTTGGCACACTCACCCCACTCCACGTTCCAGCCCCAGTCTCCAAGAAACCCCAATGCTCCACAGGGATTTGCATCCATCAAACATCAGTGTGTGCACTCCAGCCAAGCAACGCTGATCCTGCTCTGCCCTCCTGGCTGGGTTCAGAAGTGAATCTGCCCCTTCCTGTCATCCCTAAGGGGCCCATCTGACCTGGGGGTCCCAACCAGACAATCCTGGGAGCTGCCCATGCCCTGGCTGCATGACAGCCCCACGCAGGGCAGGTCCCAGCCTGTCCTGCCTTTTGCTCAGCTTGAACCCTGACCCCAGCTCCAGCTGCTGCATTCCAGGGAATGAGGACAACCCCAGTCTGGCTCTTACAGCTGCCTCAAGCCCTTCTCAGTGCAGTTTTGGGGAACGAAGTACCAGGTTTGCCATGTCCCAAGGTGTCACCAGGGGGGTGGTGCTCCTCAGGAACCTCTGGCCCTGACTGCTGTGGGACAGAGGGTGGTCAGCTGGAGCCTCAGCAGATCGCTACAGAAAGCCAGGGATGAAACTTCAGCTCAGCCTTTTCAAATCTCAAATGAAATGTAAAAACCAGAGAGGTCCAAGAGAGAAGATGAACTGAAAAATCAAGCTCTGGTCAGTGTGGCACAGCTGTCCCCAGGACTGGCACCACTATGGCTGCAAAGTGAGCTGGATTGGCAAGCCAGGTTCTGGCAGCGTTTGGCTCCACACATCCCTGTCTGCCCGGGGCAGCTCACCTTCATCACCCATCCTGCAGGAAGATCCCGGCTGTGCAGCCACTGGCTCTCTGGCACAGCAGGTCCCACACCCAAATTTCCCCTCAGAGCTCCAGCAGCAGCTGCCAGAAGGAGAGAAGGGAGGGCGGGCTGGCACAGTGGCGCCTTCACGCATTTCCCAAGCAATACCAATGCACATTTCCTGGGAGAGGAATGAAGGAACCGTCACTAAACAAAATCCTGCTCATGGGGGTGAGCACCGTGGGGATGGGATCACCCCTGGATATCAGATGCCTGTTGGGGATTGTGCCAAAAACTGTGTTGGGTAGGGAGGACAGGGCAGCCTCTGCAGTGGCGTTGGGGTTCACCCTGCAGTGGGGTTGGAACTCATCCCACAGCCATGAGATGAGTGGGATGAACTTTTAAGCAGTGGAATTACAGCTCATCCTGCAGCCTTGCTGGCCCCAGGGAGCTCAGCCTCAGCAGATATAAAGCACAAGACAGCAACTAAGCAGAAAACCCCACAGGGGCTCGAAAATCCAGTTTAAACAACCTCTGAGCATTCAGGGCTGCCCAAGCTGGGACAACTGACAGTCTGAGCATCTCAACTCCCCAGGGTCCAAACCAGGCTGCAAAACTTCCCATGTAATCCTAGGGGCTGGCAGCCACTGCTGGATTTCACAGCCATGTTTGACATTGTCACAACCCTGTCCAGGTCATTCTGAACAGACAAATGAGGGGCTGTGACCTGGGGCTGTCAGGATCAGAGCACACAACCTGCCAGTGCAGAAATCCAAGGCCAATAGCAGACCTGACAGCTCAGCCAAGGTTTGCTGAGCCCAGCAGCTCTGTCCTCCCCACTGTGACAGCCCCACCGTTACCTCCAGGCATCCCTGAAGCCCTAAAGCTCCCTGAAGAACAGAAATGTGCTGCTAAGAAACAGGGAGCAGCTCCCTGCTGCCTCCCAAACTTGCAGCCCTGGCCAGTGCTTGGCCCCCAGCTCTGATCCCAGGGAGGCAGGATGGGAACTGAGAGTAGAGATGGGTGCACACAGCCTGGGAACTGCCAGGACCAGGATAAAGGACATTTTAACAGCACAGTGACAGAGTGCACACAAGTACAGGGTTTGGCCCCTCAGAGCCCCACGGGCAGCACTCGGGTCTGTCCATGGGAAACAAAGAGCATCCCGGGGAAGGGAGTGTTTTCTTTCCAGACCAGGAAAGCAGCCAAACCCCAGCACATGCCCATTCCCAGGCCTTGGCCCCAGCAGCACAGCAGGCTGGTGGCCTTGGGACATGAGGTCCTTTCCCATCTAGCTCGCCCAAGGCTGAGAGCCCAGCCAGCCCAGGGAGGCAGGAGAGCAGCCCCACCTCTTGCCAGGGCTCCAGGGGTCCCTGAGGCCAGGGCACGACCACCACCTCACCACTCAGAGGGGTCCCCAAGCATTTTAGGATGGGGCTGTGTGTGTGTGCTCAGCAGCCTGGCTCTCCTTCTGGCAGAACCACTTGTGCAGTAGGAATAAACATGCCGAGGACACATCCAAGCCAGTGCAAACAGCCCCTGACCGAGCTGCTCTCTCCCAACACTCTGTTTTTCTTTCTCTGCTTTTCCTCTCTTAACCCCTTCAGGAGCCCCGGGGACCTGTGCCGGCAGCCCTAGGAGCTGCTGGAGCCAAATCCCATGAAACTCCGGGAGACTGACCACAAGGAAGGGCTGGGACACCAATGAGGCTCCAGGGTCCCCCCAGGGCACAGAGCTGGTTTTGCTGCCCTCAAGTCCCCTGGCTGTGGTTCCCTTCCCTCTTCTTCCACCCCTCCTTTCTCCTGTCCACAGCTCATCCTTTCCCCAACAGCTCCGGAGGGTCCTGGGGAAAAGGGCTGCTCCCCCTTCCAGCGTCCAGTTCACCCAGCCGAGCACAGGCTGGATGCTGGCAGAGGGGCACCTCGTTCTGGGCAGGACAGATGAGCCAGGAGACACCCATGGTGAGGAAAGCACTCCAGGGCAGCCCCCCTCCACCCTCCGCTCTGCCGGGAGCGCCCTCCATCGCGGAGGTCTCCCTGTTCGCCTCCCGTGAGGCCGCTCTGTCCCCATGGTCACCGGGAGCCGTGCCCAGCCAGCATCCCGCTGGGACGGCCGCGGAGCCCAGGGCGCCTCTGCTGAGCCCAGGGATGCTCGCACTCGCCGCGCTCACCTCTTTCGCTTCCCCTTTTCTCCCGTGGGGAAGCGGAGCTGGCTGCTTTCCATGTGCCGCAGCTGAGCCCGGAGCAGGTCACGTCCTGGCTGCCCCNGGAGGAGGGGAGGGGGGAAATGAAACTTTAATAGCACAGAGCCCCTTTTGTTTCCCAGCATATGGGATATTTCATACATGCTGAAGGCATTAACCACCTATATTCTTCAAGCGCTCGCGGCGGCTGGGAGCACAGCCCTGCGCTCAGCTCGGGGCACAGTGTCTGTCCTGGGGGGCTGCAGGCTGCAGCAACCAGCCCCTCTGCCCCAGCACCCCTGCCTGGAAGAGGGGAGACCTTAAATTACAGCCTGGAAAACTGCTCTGATTCACCCAGGATCACCCCCTGCATGGTTTTGTCCCTCCAAAAGAGCAACCAAACCCCCAAACTCGAGGCTAAGAAAGGGGTGTCCCTTTCCCTGTTTTTTGGACAGGCTGTGAAGTGGGGGGAAACTAACCCCACCATTCTTGGGGGTCTGAGACCCCAAACATCCCTCCTGTCCCTGGGACATGGCAGAGCCCAAAGCTCCCATGGAACTGTGACTAAAAGTGGCAGAGAGGGGCTGAGGAGGGCTGGTGGCATGTCCCCTCCCTGCCTGAATCCTAAGGACACAAGAGCATCCCTGGAGCTGCAAGCAGGCAAGGTGCTGAAAGGGAAGGGCTGGGAAATATCCACGTGGGATCTCCTCATGCTGTTTACCCATTTTCTCCCATCTGTCTCCCTTCGTGGTGCCTCGGGACAGATCATGGTGCCTGTAAAATGGGTGACATCCCTTCACAAGTAGGGAAGGGACATCTCCATGTCCTGAGCACAGACAGTGGCTGCCACTGTCCCCTGCAGCCCCCACCAGCCACCTCAGTGTGAGATCTAGGGTCTTCGGCACTGTATCCCTCCATTATTCCCATAGAAGAGATGTTGGCTTTGAACTTTTGAGCAGGAGAAGGCATCCACTGGTGGTAAAACCCCAAGCATGGTCTGAGATGGAGGGGGCCACATGTGTGCTCTGTATTCACCAGACTGGGTGGATTCATCAGCACTGGGGCTCGTCATTGGTGCAGACCCTCTGACTGGCACCATGAGGGCTCCCAAAGTGGGTTCTCCTTCACCAGCCCTCGTGTTTTTGGCCAGCTGGGGAAAGGAAGGCATGAGCCCACTCACCAGGGTGAAGGGACATGTTGTCCATCCCACAGCTCCACTTGTCCCTGAGCCCCTAGCCCTGCACTACACAGGATGCCCAGTAAATCCTTACTTTGTCCAGTGTTTATCCAGTCACACTCTAATTTGAAATAAAAAACGCAGCCAGTAAAAGGCCTTTATAGCTCTTCAGAGCTCATAAACCGGCAGCGCTGGCGGACGGGGGCCAGATGATTGGGGGCTGCTAGGAAAATTTATTGCAGATTTTGGTAACTTAAACATTACAGCTCTGTGAGCCCCGGGACTGGTTTGCTGAGCAGCTCCCAGCGGCAGGGATGGAACAAGGGATGCTTTATTGGGGAAGGGAAGGGGGGGCTGACAGGTCTCACCCAGACCCACAGTTAACATCCACCCAGATTTAGACTGGCTCGTTTTTAAGGCAAGGCTTTGCACAGACTGAATTCATCCTCGTGCCAGGAGGGATTGTATGCCCAGGATCCTATCCTCATGTCCAGGGCTGCTGGACACAAGGCTGCATTGCCCTGGGATGAAGACAACCCTCAGCAGCATCCCAGGGAGATGATGAATGGGACTGTGCCAGCACCTCCTTGTGCCAAATCCCCTGGCTCGGTGGGTGACCTTGCACCAAGCCCTGCCGTGGGGCAGGAAGAGCTGGGATGGCCGGGCCAAGCCTGCCGTGGGAGTCTGTAGAATTTGGAGAGAATGAGAGGAAGCGGCCAGGGTGGGGAGCGTGCGAGGGAAGGCGGGTAGCAGGAGGGAAGGCATTTTTTCCTTGCCAGTGTCTTGGCTGATTCGGTGTGAACTGCTATAAATTTGTTCCTTATCTCTCGGGACATTTAATGTTTTCATGAAAAGAAAATAGTCTGCAGGAAAAAAAACCCGCTGATAAAAGATTCCTTTGGCATTGGGAGGAATGTTAAATGTCTCTAATCAGCAGGGTCTGGGGCTTGGAGTGCTCCTGGAGCTGGCAGGGAGCTGAGAATTTCTGGAGACTGGGCAGTGCTTAGAGCAGACTCTCCCAGCACCCTCCAAGGTCTTGGGGGGGAGTTGGATCTGCACCCCTGGGTGCCCCTTGCACTAGGAGAGGGTCCAGAGTGACCGACACAGTGGCCAGTGCAGGATAGCAGTGGCTGTGGCTGGGATGGCTCCAGCCACTTCACCCTGCAGGCTTCAACATAAATTAAACCAAACACTGCCAGAGAGAATAAAAAGTGGGAAAACGAGGTGCAAATTCTGTGGGAGAAAAGATATGGATCCAAATCCTTCTTGACTGCTTCTCAGGACCAGGCAGGAGCATGGTCTGTGCCAGGGACCCCCACATGTCTTTGCACCTCCAGGAACTGCCTGTGCCTGCAGCCACGGGGGGGCAGGGGGAAGCCCCAGAGTCCCATGTGGCTGGAAGCATTCTTCCCAAAAAAGCTGGCCCACAGACCAGCTGCTGTTTGGATTTACAGTTGCAAAAGCAAATCCTGCATGAGTCCTCCTTGGAACAAACCTCCTGGCCCCTACTGACCGTGTCCTTGCTCCTGCTGAGGACTGGGATTCAGGGCTGGAGGCACGGGGGTCACGAGCACCCCTCTCTGCAGGATCAGGTACTGCCTGGTTGCATTTCCCCTGGCTTGTGGGCACTGAGCTGTATCCCTGAGGCTTCTTCCTTCCTCCAAACACTGGGTGATGCAACTGCTGGCAAACCACATGCTGGGGCATCCCTGACTGGGAGAATCCCCACCGTGTGGCTCTCTGAAGGCCATCCCACCCAACAGCCTGAGGCCGGCAGAGCCAGGGGACACATGAGCCTCTGAGCTGCAGCTTCATGTCCAGGCTGGAAAACAAACAAGGCAGCAAAAATGTGACAGTAAAGGGGATTTTTCAGGGTGGGAAGGAATGGTT
>VWZU01004414.1:14642-43563 GCA_013397095.1 Sterrhoptilus dennistouni | reverse complement strand
CCCCCCCCCCCCTCTTTTTCCCATTTTGGTAATGTTTCATTTTATACTCTGAGAAAGCAGAGATGTCATTTCAAATGAAAAAATCAAACCCTTCTGTTTCAACACACTCACCAGTTCAAAGTCCTCATGCACCAACACACCTACATACCAGCTTTTCTCCCAAACATAGCCCTGGCCCAGCAGAGCCCATTTCCAGGCAGCACTCCCCCTTGGCCAGGCCAGCCTGCCTCCCCTGCCAGCCCCACTCCCAGCCCCATCCCGCCATCCACATCCCCTCCCCACAGGCAAACACATTTTCCTCCACATCCATCACGTGGAAGTAAGATGTGCATTCTGGTGCCAGAACACGCACGGCCGGCTGCGCCAGCAGCGCCTGCACGGCTGCACAGAGCTGCTGCTGTGCTGGTGGATCACAGTTGGCTTTTGTGGGACAGTTTTGGCTGTGCCTGGAATGGTGGGGAGGAGCCAGGAGCTGGCACTTGCCATCAGCACTGACCTGCTGAAATTGGTGTGGTGCCAGATGCCTCACTCTTTGCTTGGACATCTGTCTGTGTGCCCACTCTCGCCTTGCTGTGGGGCATTTTTGTGCCATTCTGAAGCAAAACCATATGTATTTTGTGAAGATGGGGGTTGCTTGGCAGAGTGGCAGCACCACTGGCATCACGATGGCATCGTGGGATGAGGACAGTGACCGTGCACCAGCCCCAGCACCCGGCATCCTCCTGCCAGGGGATATGGGCATGAGGGTCCCTCGTCTCTGAAGCATCCAGTGGCAGCTCCCTTTGGACTCCAGTGTAGCCTCACTGCCTCTGCTTTTCCTGCCCTCTGGAAGAACCCCCATCCCGCCGCTGTCTGCCTCTGACGCAGGCGGCTTCACTTCCAGACAGGCCGTCCTCGCCCCGAGCCCCAGCCAAAAGAAAGCCCCTTTGTTCAGCTCAGCAAGCAGGGCCCGTGCACTGGCTGACCCCACTGACCTGCACCACCCAAAAACACAGCCCCTGCTGTCCCATGGGTCAGGGCAGGCATGAGGACAGGGACAGGGACAGCCCCGACACCCCTCCTCGGGTCAGGGTCAGTGCCCAGGGACACAGGCATGGGTCACAGAGGGTGCAAGGGTATGGAGCTGCTCTGTCCTGCCTGGAGGGGTGGATGGATGGATGGAGGGATGCTCTACAGCCAAACCCTTCATCTCATGGCTTTTTGAGATGGGCAGAAATCACTGGGAAATGGTGGAGCTGCCAAGCTCACCAGGGTGGGATGGGGAGTGAGGCTGGCGCTGAACAAGCTGCTGCTAATGAAAAGCAGGTGGAGAGCCCAGCTTCTCCCCCGCAGTCCTCTCTCAGCCCTCGGGGTCAGACTGTATTTTCTTAACTCCTGATTGCAGAGAAATTGGAGGCTTGTGTGCCAGTGGGTTCTGGTGTGCTCCAAAGCAAAGGGAACTTGACAGGTTTAAGTTTGGGAGTGATTGGAGACTGTTTTGGCACTTTGCACCCTGGCTGAGCAGGGCACAGGACCCATGGGATGATGCCTGCCTTGATCCTGCTCCAGCAGGAGCATCCCAGTTGGGAATGGCAGCAGCCCATCCAACAGCACTCAGCTCATCCCCAATTTGCATGCGGGAGAAGAGGAACCCTGATCTGCTGAGCCAGAGAGGAAACGAGAGCAGAAAAATGTGATAAACAGCTGTAAAGCCCAGCCCTGGCTCTGTGCTGCTCCCGCCGTCGCGGGTCGGCCCCTCAGACTGTTTATGGAAAGCCCAGTTTGCCGAGAAATCCATCTCCCGTTTCCTGTTGATCGCTGGGAGCCAAGGTCCCGCAGCCAAGGGCCGCCGCCGCCCGCGCACGTCTCGCTGTGAGACAGAGGAAGGGGCTGAGCACAGGGCAGTTCATGAGCTCTCGGGAGCGAGGTAACGGTCCTGGGGGCTGGAGTATCCCTGGGAGCCGATCAAAGCTCTCTGGCGAGACAGAGCAACCCCAGCCCTTCTGGGACCCTTGGGCATGGAAGAATTGGGGATTTTTTTTCCTCAGGCTACTCAACACCGAGGGGGTGTGGATGGGATGCTCACACCCACCTGCGGAGATCCAGGGCTGGGAACGTCCACCCATTTCCATCAACAGCCCCTTCAGCCCGCAGTGTCCACCAGTCACATCGAAGCCCCCGGTGTGGGGATGGGTGCTGGGTCCCCACCTTCGCTCCCTTCCCGCTCCTGTGACCCCGCTGGCGGCTGTGGAGGAGCCGCCGCTCCGTGTCCGCCCGCTCAAGGCCAGCCCCATTGTCGGTGGAGCCGAGCCGGGGGGAGCGGAGCCCGGCTGGGACGGAGCCGGAGCTGCAGATCCCGCCGCTCTTGTCTGAGTCATCAGCCCGCGGGAGCTGAGCAAGGCAGAGCCGGGTGCTGACCTGAAATCCAGCCGATTCTTTTCTCTGAATCAGGGCAGGGAGGAAGGGAAAAATGTTGGGGGAAGGGGGGAGCAATGAGTGGGTTTTGGCTGCTCAAATCTCCCCTTTTTCCAACTGCTCCAGAGAGATGGGGCCAAGGCAGTGCCAGAGGGACGGAGGGAGGCTGCAGAGAGTCATGGTGGGTACAGACACAAGGCGATGACAGTCTGCAAGGACAAGGAAAGGGCTGGGAGATGCCAGGCATATGTGTGCCCGTGTTTTCACTGGGCTCATCCCAACTAATCCTTGGAGGAAAAGGAAGGAGGGAAAGAAACAGAAAGAGCTTTCCACCCCCTCTGCCAGGTCCCCTCCCTGAGCTGCAGTTCCCGCTGGGCGGGGATGGGGATGCTCGCCCGGCATGTGCCTGGTCCAGCTCCGAGCCCGCGGCCAAATCTCAGACAGCCCCCAGGGACAGTCCCATTCCAGCAGAGCTGGGGGCCAAGGGCAGATCTGGATCCCGCTGACTGGGGAGGATGGCTGCACACCAAAAGTCATGTCTGAGTGGTCAAATGGGTAAAGCAAGCCCATCCCATGGCAGCTGAATCTCCCCTCCCCACTCCGTCCCCTCCTCAAACCCCAGCAGCAATCGCTGTTGCAGGAAATCCTGCCTCCAGCCCTTCCATGAGGCTTCACAGACCCCCCAGCAACCCAGCACCAGGGCCAGGGAGAACACCCACCCCAGACCCACCCCAGACCCACCCCATCCCTACCCCTGGGCGGCTCCCCACCAGCGGGGGGGTCCTTCAGCCCAGCTGGGGAGCGGGGGGACTGTCACCCATGTGGTCACCAGCTGCTTGGAAACATTTCCCTGGCTCCGGGTTATATGAACAGATTTTTATAATTATTAGCCTTGGTAATTTACCGTAAAATATTTATTCTGGCTCATTCCAAGGCGTTTGATTCGTGTTGGGTCCGTAGGTTTTTTTGGGGGGGAGGGGGCGGTGCACGGGGAGCCACGCGGCCGTGCAGGGCTGGATGCTCGCTCCCATCCTGTATAAATATCCATATGGATGTGTGTGGCCCAGGAAAGAGACCTTGGTGGCAGCCAAGATTGGGGGTCCAGCTCGCCGTGAGGCTCCTCACCCCCTCCTACTGCAATCGCAGCACCCTCAGCCCTGCGGACACGGGCAGGGGAGGGTGGAGGGAATGTTCTGCAGGGAGGAATGTGGGGGGAAAGCACCCTGGTAAACCGCGGTCAGGGCAGGTGGATGGAGGTGTCAGGGAGGGACGACGAGGAGGAGAAGGATCCCTGGGGTGGCAGTGGCGATCCCTGCACGCCTGGGTGGTCGGCAGGGCTGGGCTGCTCCTCCTGGCTGCGGAGGACGGGCTGGGAAATGGGAGCTGCGATGGGCTCTGTGCCGCGCTGAGCCCCCTGTGCGAGGGTACAGGACACCCCCGAGCACCCTTCCCCTGCCCGGCCCGGCGCTGGGATCCACCCCACGGCTCTCCAAGCCCCGCGGGCTCCGGCGGCGGCGACCCCCACGATGCGCGGGGAGGCTCCAGCGATGAAACTCAAGCCAGATGTGCAGAGCAGCGGGAACCCTTTAACATTTCCCTGCTCTGCGCCTGGAGCTGTAAAAGCCCCTCCAACAGCCCTGGCTCCCGAGTTTCTCCTCCCTCACTCCCCAAGTGTGCCCTGAAAAGGAGCTGCAGATGTTGTCCCAGGGAGGAACAAGGGCAGGGACCCACGGGGGATGCTCCAGCAGCTCTGGGCAGTGCCGGGATCGTTGGGGAAGGCAGCAACCTGAAAGCACCAGCAAATAAACAGCACTAAGTCCCCACAGGGCTTAAAATTACAAGGAGAAGTATAAAAACAGTTAAAAACTACGGATTGTGTGGGCTGAGTTCCACCCCCACAGCTGTGCCAGCCCCTTGGCAGTGGGAATGTGCTGGTACCAGCATGGGATTTGCCTCTCCGTGAGCTCAGACAAGTTTCATCTGCCTCGACATGGCCAGAAGCTGGATTCTCTCAAGGAAAAGTTGCCAGGACAGCCAGAATCACACACATCTTGTGCACCCTTTGCCCCCCTCAGAGTCTGGAGCCTTGTTTAGTGTCTGCCTTCACTTTTCTCTAGGGCTCAACATCCCCTCACAGCCTTTCCTCATCCTCAGCCTCCTGACGTGAGAGGACACTCCAGCCTGCCTCCCAGCCTACCTCCCAGCTGGCCCCTGCATTATTAAACCAGATCCTCCTTATCAGCCTTTATCTTTTTCCACTCATGCAAACCCTGCCTGGTTCTGCCTTTGCCAGCCATCGGTGCTTCCATTAGGAGCCAGAGGACACTGGGACACCCCTTCAGTGCTGCCCCTCTGTTCATCCCCTTGTGCCCCTGCAACCCCTCTGGGGGGACAACCCCTCTGTTTCCCTGCCTGCAGAGTCCTGGGAAGCAGCCCCTGCTCCCCCAGGCTCAGAGCTGCCCCCACACCTGGTTTCAATAATAAACGGCGCAGGAAGGGACAAAGGCGCCTTGCAGGGGGGCAGAGGGATGCGGGATGAGGGGCTGGCAGGTGGGGAAGGAGGGGGGCTGCAGGGCTGGGATGAGGGGCAAGCTGAGGCACCAGCCCAGAAGCTCTGTTGGGCTGGAGGGGCCCAGCTGCCCATCACCACATCTCTGAAAAAAACAGCACTCACAGAATGGGGTTAACTGCAGGCACCGGAAAGCTGGGATTAATGGAAATTGGTTATAAGAATTTTCCCAGATGGAAGAAACATCTTTTCGTCATCTGTCCTTTGACATTTCAAGTCTATTTTGCATCCCCAGCATTTTCTGATTTGGGCTGTGACATTTAAATGGGCAATTCGTGTTTACAGTCTTAGGCGTTGTAAATATCTTATATATAAATGTCTTTGCATGTATAGGAGACATTCTATACATTTGTATCTTTGAAACAAGATATATACATCTCTACAGGAAAATGTAGATCTACAAAAACATTTATATCAGCTTTGTAGTCACAGGGTAGATGAACATGTAATAGAAATACATTGACTTTTTCAGACACTGGTATTTAGTATTATTTTATCACAAAATGTAAATATGTCACTTCAAAATCATGAGAGGCATTAAAAGAAATATTTTGCATGGCATTTATTAAAGGGCTTGCTGACTTGCATTGTCCCCCCCTCCTAGGCATCATCCCCCTCCAGTCACGGGTCCCATGACAAGGATGCAGCAGTGTCAGGGCTGCAGAGCCAAGGTCACATCCCAGCAGCTGTGGGAGGGATGCAAAGGGACACAGCTCTCCAGTGGGGCCTGGCATGGCCACAGTCCCCTCCCAGCACACAGCACTGTGTGACAGCACGTGGGGCCTCAGGAGGCTTTCAACTGCCCCAAGTCCGACCTTCCATGAGGGTCCCATCATCCCAGAGCCTCACCAGCAGTACCTCTGTCCCCTCCCTGTCCATGACAAGATCCCCTGGGAGGTCCCCAGCTTGGAGAAAAGAGCTGTGGAAGAAGGTAAAGCCATTGCCGTGTTTACAGTCATGCCACAGTATGAAATATTTGCAGTATCTGCTTCTACCCTCACCTGGGCTGTGGACACCTTTCTCAGGGGAGCAGGAAGCTCCCCCATGGTCAGGGATCTCTGTTATTTATAGGGTGCAAACACAGGCTGCTTTTCTCTGTGGAAGAGCAGTTTCCATAGTGTGTCCTGATTCCTCCATGGACTTCAGAGCCAAGGTCTTGGACAGGCCAGTGCTTGCTGGGCTCTGCCCCTTCCGTGTGCCTCTTTGGAGGAGCAGAGATGGGAGGTGGTTACAGAGATGGGGGGGTGACAGTGAGATTCCTTCAACCTAAATCCATGGCACAGACAATCTTTGATCAAAATAATTCTCATTTCTACTAAGTCTCATTGTAAAACTCAATTTAAATGTCAAGGCTCAGCTGGCTGTGAAGGCTGGGGACGGCACAGAGTGCTTGGAGGAGGAACCCATCCCACCCATAAACTGCTGAGCACCCCCACCTCCATCTGCTTTGGGGAGCAAACACAGGAGACAGCTTCCAAGGCATCCAAGAGTTTTTTCTCTTGTCCCCCCGCCCACTCTGCTCACCAGATGATGGAAGGCACAATATCCCTCTGCAGGGGTTTGCATCCCAACAACTGCATGGAGCCAGGGCACTGCTGGCAGCAGGGCAGGAGGAGCTGGCTGGGGTGTACATGCATCCCAACTGCTGGCACTGCCACCTCATTCCCTGGCAAAACCCCCCTCCAACCCCTCCTTCCCAGGGCTGGGGGGTCTTAAATCAAGTGAGGCACCTAGAGGTAGGATCCAGGCCCTAGGATCATTGATTCATCCTGCAGCATGCCCTGACACGTCCTGTATCCTTGTCCTGACACATCCCACCTCCATGCCCCAACGTGTCCTGTATTCTCTTGGCTGTTGGGGATGGGAAGGGGAAGCTCTGCTGGAGACAAGGGAATGGTTAGGGGACCAGAGGTCCCTGCATTCAGTGGACATCCCCATGAGTCACTCCACTGCCTCCAGCCCTGTGCCCAGCCAGGCAAGCCCTGCACCCTGCTGCCAGCATCTCTCCTGCCCTGCATCCCTCCTGGCAGCTGGGTGGGCTGCAGCACAACCAGCATTGCCTGACCCCATATGAAGAGCAGCCCAGGCACAGCTGGACTTCATATCCCTCCTGCAGACATTCCCAGCAGGGATTCACTGGCACATCCCCAACAGCCAAGAGGATACAGGACACGTTGGGGCATGGAGGTGGGATGTGTCAGGACAAGGATACAGGACGTGTCTGGGCACGCTGCAGGATGAAGCAAGGTGCAGCCATCAGGGATGGACCCAATCCCACAGGAGTTTGTGGGCTGGAAAGCCAGCCTCACCATGGCCACTGTGGTCCTGCCTGCAGGCTGAGGCTGCGAAGGGCTTGGAGCATCCTCATCTGCCCCTCTGGGAATCCCAGGAACCTGCTGACTCCCACTCACTGCCCCATGCAGCTCATGGAAGCTCAGAGCTGGGCAGGGGCTGCCTCGAGGTCTCTGGTAGAAGGCTGAGGGACAAGGCTGCAGCAGGGATAGCCCCAACAACCCCTGGCCACAGCAGGGGAGCAGTCCAGGTGCAGCAAGGGTTTGAGCCCCAAGCAGGGATGCTTTGGGGTCCTGCTGCTCCTGGGGCCCTGCTGGCTGCAGCTGCCCAGCCTCTGGCCCTTGCCCAGGCCAGAAAGGATTTTGCCAACTTTGCACATTTTTGGCACAAGCTAGGAAACATCACTGGTGCCAAGGCGGGTGACAGGCAAGAGGAACAGATCCTCCCTCACACAGGGCTCTCCTGTGACCGTGGGAGGGCAGAGACCTTCTCATCCTCCCGGGCACCCCATGGCCATGGCATAGGGCTGAGCTGTGCTTATGACCCTTTTAATTAACAAGCAATTAATTCAGGACTAAGCAGAGCACCAGCTGGGCCCACCTGGGGCAGCCCAGGGCCAAGATGGAGGTTTCCTTGCACAGCCCCAGACACTGCTTCTTCCTGGGCTTGGGGACACAAGGAAGGGAACCATGGTGGGTGCACAGCCTGGACATGCTCCAGCACAGCTGGGAATTAGCAGCCTCCTCTTCTGGGCAAGCAGCTCCATCATTCCCCCCCAGTTCTCCCCCTGAAGCCCCCTCTCCATGCGGCGGCTCCTTCGGCACCACACATCGTTTGTCACTCGGACAGGTTCAAACAAACCCGTCTGGGATTAATTAGGCTCCGTCTTCGTTTCCTGCAGCGCTTCGCAGGGGCCGGGCGGCGGAAGGCGGTGGGGAGGCAGCAGACGGGCGGGCAGGCTGGGGCAGGCAGGGACTGGATAATGGGGCAGGGGGGGAAGGTAAGCAGGGACCCCCCAGCCCCTCAAATCCCTCCCCAGCGCTAAGGCAGTCGGTGCTGGACGCTGTCCCGGGAAGAAGAGGCTCTGGGCGCTGTGCAGTGCGGATGGATCCAGGACTAGAGAGCTGCTGCCACCTCGTGCATGGAGAGCTGCGACCACACACCCCCTTCCTAAACCCCCCCAAAGATGGGCCCAAAGGCAGCCAGGACCCCCAGGGGCAGGGCTGGATCATGCCAGCGAGGAGAGACACAGGCAACAAGCAGCGAGTAAAACCAGAGCCCCCCATTTATTAGCAGTTGGTTCAACAGGAGCTTACACCAGTGCTTGGGTAAGCACAGCTTCCATGGCCCCACGTGCTGCTACAGGGGCTCCTGTGAAACATCCAGGTGGGAACCCTGCTGCCAGTGGGGCCCCTCACATGGGGAGTGAAACACATTCACCCCACTGCCCTGGCCCCACTCCGGCAGCACCCTGGGCACTGCAGCCCCTCCCACGGATCCCCTGCCATCCCACATCCTGCGGGGCAGCTCCATCCAAGGGGATATGCAGGCTCTTATCCTGGTAAACCCGTGATGGTTCAGTCTCCTCTGCCAACAAATCCCAGGGCGTGGGAGAGGCTGCAGCTCTGGTACAAAAACGTGTCTCCCACTGGGAAACCGTCCAGTTTCCCCACTGACCTTTGTCCATGTCACGTCTAACAACCAAAGAGACCACGTAAAACCCTCGGGGTTTAGGTACAAATTCTGGCACTGAAGAAAAACACCTCCCTGCAAAAAGGCGAACCAAATGAACACCCCCCCCGCCCCCCCCCGTAAAACCCAACATTATTAAAATACTTTTGTTTTTAATATTCAAGAGGTTTGAAGTTCTCAGCATTCTTCTGATTGCCGTTATCCCAATGTCTGTTCTGCCCCCGAGCTCTCCTCCATGCCAGGGTGTGCTGGGCACCACTTGGCTTTACCACAGGAAATACCACATGTGTACAAGACTGCAGGATGGGCTTCAGCATACTGGGACCAGTACGAGCATACTGGGACCAGTATGCCCAGAGCAGCATGCTAGCCCCTTCTCCTGCTGGGCCACATTCCCACCACACTGCCCATGGAGGGGGAGCCAGAGGTTGAGGAGCTTGAAAATTATGACAGAGATGACAAAGAAATTGTGCCCCAGTCTTTGAAAGAAAAATCCACCTTGTTCTCAGCTTTTCCAAGTAGGTGCTGGGGGAATCCAGCAAACTCTTCTGTTTCCTGCCATGGGGCTGATAGCAGGAATGGGTCTGGGTTCCTCTGTGCTCTGGGTCTCCACCAGCTCCATCCCTCTGCTCCAGCTCAGCAAAGTCACCACCAGTGCACCCAGAACAGCTCCTCCAACCTTGAACCACGAAGTGAGGGCCAGCTCTGGTGCTGCCCTCGGGCCCAAGGCAGCTGGAACCCACTTTGAGCAGAGAAAGGGACAATTCATGCCACTTCCCTATGCCAGAGCAGGGCGGGAAGGGACGAGGAATTAAAACGGATAATTAAAATGAAAGAGATACAGGTGTGGGGCAGGCAGAGAGGTGAGAGCACAGGGATTGCAGAGTCAGATTACTGCTCAGAGAGCCTCCAGTGGAGCCCTGTGCTCCAGGGGGTCCTCTCCAAGCCTCTGGTGCAGCCATATGCTCCTGGGGGTCCCCTCCAAGCCTCCAGTGATGCCGTGTGCTCCTGGGGTCCCCTCCAAGGCCAGGTATTGCTGAGAAGGTCCTGCTGGCACAGGGTCAGCCCCGCTCAGGTATTGCTGGGGGTGGCAGCAGCAGCTACCTGGTGCTCTGCAGCTCCTCCCGCAGCCAGGTGGGCAACGTCTGCCCCATTTTGTACAGAAGCTTGGAGAGCTCTATGTTATGGTCCCTGTAATAGTCCCGCAGGAAGGAGCGTGACTGCAACAGGAAAACAAAGAGGAACATCAGGGTCCAGCCTGGAGCCCACCACCCCAGCACAGCCCTGCTCAGGACCAGCCCAGCAGGTTTTCTGCATACTTACGTCTGAATCCATCTCAGGGTACTTCCTCCCTTTGCTCTTTCCCAAGCATTTTGTTTTCCCTCCATCCAGAAGCTGACACCAGAATCCTTTCTTTGGATCAAACCTGCGAATCAAGAGCTCTGCCTCAGCCCTCTTATCCCCCTCACACCTTCCACAGACATCCTGTCCAGCAGGTCCCACTGCTGTCCAGCCCTGCACAGGGCACTTCTCCACCTCTGGAATCCACAGCCCAGCTAATGTCTTGTCATCAACCCTCTGACACAACCCCTTGCAGCTGTGCAATAAGCAGTCCACCATTCATTGCCCTGTTGAGGGACCAGAGTATACCTGGTTTAATTACCATTTTCTGTGGTACTTTTGTCCCTGGATGCCCTCAAGTGCCCCACAGCACTTGGGTGGACACATATAGGCAAGCCCTGGCAGAGGCAAATTATTATTTCTCTAGGAGCTCTGGAGGCTTCCCACAGTGGGGTTTAATGGAAGGCTCAGAGCAAGGTGACACCTGCAGAGGTGCCACACAGCCAGCAGCTGCTCTCAGGAATGTATGAGGAGATGGAGTGCCAGGGCTCAATACCATCATCTGTGTCACAAATGCACTGCTGAATTCTGCTCCAGGAGCCCAGGGCTGCTCTTGGGCTGTTTGGAGTGACCTCACTGTAATGTCTGGTAAGTCTCACACAAAAGCTCAGCCTCATCAAAATCAACAGCAGCTCTGTGGAGAGGCCCAAGGCTGGGGCCTGCTCTGGGACAATGCTGGGTGTCCCCAGAGCAACCCCCTGCATGGGAGCAATGGCAGGGAGGAGGAGGGAGAAGCTGGGTGAAGGACTTACGCCAGGGTCTTGTGATAATCAATGAAGTTGGTCACGCTGAGGAATTTCTGGACCGTCTCCATCACCTTGGCGGGTTCAGTTCGGAGCAGCTTGCCATCCAGCACCAGGATCTGCAGGGAGCAAGGCAGAGTGGTGAGGTGTCACTGGCTCCCAGCCCTGCTCTCCTGAGGCAAGAGAAAACCTTTCCCACTTCTTTGGTCATCTTGGAGTCGAATTTGTCACCAGCCTGTACAAAGACACCTGCTAAATACCAATGTGCCCTGGTGCTCCCTTACACTGGATGTTGGAAAATGAAATGCAACTAAAGCCAGGGCCAGGACCCACCCAGGACAGCATCAGAGCTTCTGCTCATGGCTACCCAACCCACATGCAGCTGGGATTGCAACACAGCAATTACACTAGCAGCAGGCAGCTAATAAGACTTTATAAGGTTAATCAACAGTGGAAAAATCATTCAGGGATTGATCCCATACTCTCCAGCAGTGCTGCACTGTGTGGGTCACAGCAGGGCTGGCATCCAGCTCCCATTTTCCCTGCAGACAGCTTGAACTACAGGCAGCTTCGCCTGCTATTTTTTTCCTGTTCAATGCTGTGGTGACACCAGACAGGGCAGCCCCAGGGATCTGTGGCCAAGAGTGAGGGTGAGTGTTGGGTGACCCCACAGAGCCACCCACAACCCTCTACCCCCACTCCCTTTCAACGCTGCTGTGACAACCCATACAAGGACATTTTTGTGTGTTATCCATCACCAGGTTCCCTTCTTGCACAGCACCTCCCCTCTGCCCCTTCTCCAAATACTTTTATTCCTCTCCCCATGGTTTATAGGGTATAAGAAAAACAGCTCCCACGGGAACAACTCCACAGCAGATCCAAGATCTCTTTCCTCCACACCCTTGCTTGGATGAGGGCTCTCTCTGGGTGCTGCCACTGTAGGATTGGGGTGCTGCCCTCCCTACCTGGTTGGCGTGGTAGCTGTTGAGCCAGCGCTCGATGTGTGTGGCGTACCAGCCGGGCACCAGGCAGCGGCTCTGCAGCGCCCGCAGCTTCGGGGCGGCCTCGGGCCCCGCCGTGATCACCTCGTGGAAGGTGTACTTCAGGGCAACCGGGTCATCGTGAGCTCGCTGGTGCTGTCAGGCAGGAGCAAGGCAGGTTTGTCCCCAGGGGAACCCAAATCCTGGGCTGCCCACGAGGTGCAGCAGCTCCCAGGCCACCACAACATCGTGCATCATGTTCAGCCAACATGGCATCTGTAGTCAGCCCACACCCCAAACCAAACCTCTTGCCTGCTGTCCCACAGGACTGCCCAATCCAGGGGAGAGGGAGAGGCTCACCTGATACCAGGAGTAAGCTCTGTCTGCAGGGTTGATGAGGATGGTGATGATTTTGGCCTTGGACAGCAGGGCTGCAGCTCGCCGAGGAGCTACTTCAGAGTCAAAGTAGTTGGCACTTTTCTCAAAGTAGAAGTCAGAGGTGGTGTTGGAGGGGATGGGGAAGAATTCCATGTACCTGGTGGAGGCACAGTGTGAGGCTGGCAGACAGGCACCACAAGATGGCCCCAGTACCACCCTCAGAGTTGACATCTCACACACTCAGAGGGGAAACCCCACAGCAACACTGCTCCCCTTCCCAAAATTATGGGCACTCCCAGCACAGTCCCCACAATACAGAGACCCACCAGTCGATGCCCTTGTGATAGTTGTGTCCATTGAAGAACTGTATCTCCTCAAAGGTCTCTGAGCTGGGGTAGTTGCTGCTCAGGTCCGGGTGCATCCCCAGGAAGAGATAAAGGGCAGTTGTTCCTTTGGACAGACAGAAAGAGGGAGTTGACACAGGCCAAACCTCCCTCCAAGCTCTTCTTCAAGGCAGGAGGGCTGACAGAGGCTCTTTGAGAGCATAGGAGTGCTGTCAAGCCCCCCAGCATGTTCACAGCACTGAGGGTGAAGGGAAGCACCTGTTTTCTGAGGCCCAATGATGAGAAGCTTTGGAAATCGGTCACAGGTCTTTTCTTTGGACCAAATGTCTTTGTGTCGTTTGTCTTCACAGGGATCCTGAAACACAATGTGGAGAGTCAGAGACAGAGCAGCCTGGATGGGATCCCACACCACTGCCCCTCCCCTCCAGCCTGAGCAGACACAAGGGGAGGCCACCCTGCTCAGCAGGCAGGACAAAGACAGGTCTACAGGACAAACTCCTTTCTGGCACAGCCTGCAGAACCAACCAGAGGTGAAAAAACACTGCTTACCCAGGGAATTAGAAGGAAATATTGGAAGCTATCTGAGGCTCAGAGCAAGGCCAGCTATACCCCACCACCCTCTCCCACCACAATAAACAAGGTCACTCCCCCTATTATAGGCACAGGGGTACCTGCCACAGTGGGTCCTTCTCCTCAGAAAAGATCTGGAAGTATTTCTGTGCCAGCTGCACAGGGGGCAACGTCTGCAGCTTCAGGTTGGTCCAGGAGTTGAGGAAGCGGACCAGGTGCTTGAAGGTGTACAAGCCCAGGCGGTCGTTGCCGTAGTTGGACAGATGGGTCATGAAGATGCTGATCTGATGCAGAGAGGATAGAGAGGGGGTTAGTGGAGCCGCACCCAGCAGCCATCCCATGAATGGCCCCAGCCTGCCTGAGGACACTGGGGACATCTCCCACAGCAGTGCCAGGACAGCTCTGCAAGACACCTGCCTGTCTCTACCTGGGCAGTACTTACAGGGTTCAGGAGGACAGTCAGGAACAGTTCACCCCCATTGATGATTTTGTCCAGCTCACTGGAGCCACCAGGGTATTCATTGTAGAAAATGGTGTGTGTGAACAGGCCACAGGTTTGCCGAGGAAGTACCTGGGGTGGGAAAAAAGATATGGATGGAACAGGTGGAAGAGCCAGGGCAACAAAATGGCCACATGGCTTCCCCCAGGCTTTGAGAGCTGGGTCTCCTTCCCTTCCCAGCAAAAAGGGGGAACCTGACCTCAACCCCTCAGAGGCCAGGACCAGTTCCACTCCCCCTCACCACCCTTGACTTAAATCTATACACAGAAGGGAAGGATGTGGACAGATGGAAAAGCCAAAAACTGTCCTCACACAAGCTTCACCCATGCAGGATGAGCAAGGGGGAACAACCCCCTCAAACTGGAGCTGCACAGAAACCACCTCCTGAGGCTCTGGTTTTGGTGGGGGAGGCAGGAGAAGAGAAGCACCAGGGACAAAGCCCTGCACGCACCATGATGCCGTTGTGGATGAAGCCGCGGCGGTAGCGAGCGGGTTTCAGGTGTGGATATTCCTCCGTGCTCGTCACCCTGATGGACCAAACCTGCTTCCAAGCCTCGTACAGCTGCACGTGCACAGGGTACACCCCAGAGTGGTGGGGGGCCACAGCGTACCCCATGTCAGTGGGGATGCCGTGCTCCTGCAGAGAAGAGAGTGTGGAATGGGTGACTGTGGAGACCCCAAAATCAACCCCTCTCCATTCCCAGTCACAAACTGTCTAGTTGTGCCTCTGGAGAGCAACCAGGGCAAGGCTGTGGCTCTGCATCCTCTCCTAAGCCTGGCTGTCTCCACAAAAGGGAGCCCAGGGGCAGCCATGCTGGGTGGACACCCACTCCTCTGCTTCATTCAGACCATCCTCATCCCTGTCTTCTGCTGTCACCCACAGAACAGCCACAGCCAAGCTGTTGTGTGAAGAGTGAGGAGATACAGCTATATAGGACTGTAGATTGGTTTGTATCAGTAGATACAAAACGGCCTGGAAATTCTGAGCTGGAACATTGCCCATCCTAAGCAGAAAAGGTCTGGTCTCTCTCTAATTAAGCACTTGTAATTATCAGATAATAAATTCAAGTTAGGTTGAAGATCCCTCTCTTAGGCCATAGAATCCAATTATTAATAGGTCTGGCTTTACCAGTTTGGATTCAAGAGAGACATCAGTCAATCACAGCGTGAACTGGTGTCAGTGCTACACAAAGAACAACCCAAGAGAACAGAGAACCCCTGACCAAGCTGAAGGTCAGAGCCTGCCTTTACAACCAAACATGTCCTTGACAGTTCAGCCTGTAGAGGGAGTTTTCATCAGCCGGAGCCTCCCAGCACGGCCACAGCTCCAGGATCCCACATCATCACCCCGCACAGATTCACAAAGTGCCAGGCTGAGCATCCCCCTGGGCTGCACCTCTGCATCCCCACAGTGCCAGGCCAGGTGGGCATGGCGGCAGAGCACAGATAGGGTGTCCCCTTGAACAGCCACTGGGGCAGCTCACTGCCACAGCAACAAGCTGGCTACTGCAGATAAATCCTTTAGCTCTAGGTACTAGAGTATAAATGGATTTACCCATACAGCTGCAATATGGGGCACAAGACTTAATGTCACCAGGTCCCTCTGCATCAGCAAGCAGGGGCCATTCCCTGGGAATCTTCTTTACTCCTCTTCTATCATCCTCCCCTCACCACAAGCAACCCCACTGGCAGCATCTTACTCACGACAGCAAATTTCTTGTTTAAGGTCATCTGCTCAGCCAGAACCGATTGGTTATGGAAGAGGTGAGGCTGCATGTGGCTCCACATGTGGGGGAACCACCAGAACTCCTTCACGTAGGACAGCAGCAGGTCATCACCTTCGTCCTCAGCATCAGTACCTGTGGCATGACACTTGCTGTCACCACTGAGCAGAGAGGGCTGTGTGTACAGCTGGGGCAGAGAGAGGGGCAGCCCCTCTTGGTGGCCAGGTGATGGAAAAATAGGGGGGGATGCCTGAGGACTCTCCTACAGCCCCAATAGCACCCTCTTGGAGCACCAATTGGTGCCCCAGCATCAGCTGTACAGAACCCACAGGAGAAGCGGGGCCCTTGCCCTCCTCACCTGTGTGGAAGAATTTCCCTGAGTATCCCAGGTTGAAGGTGAAGTTTGGGATGTGGGTGCGCAGCTCGTTCTGTGTGTCAAACAGTGCCTGGGGGAAAGGGAGAGAAAGCAAGGTGTCCTCAGGACGTGGCCTTAGGGACAGCTGCCACATCAGGGCAAGCACCAGCATCCCTGAGCACTTCACAGAGGGGCTCTCAGAGGGACAGGGGAGGCTCTGAGGGCAGGAAAGTTCATCTCTGGAGCATCCCTGAGCAAGCACAAGTGTCCAGCCTTGCCCACCCACCCAGGAGAGCACAGACACACCTTGACATCTTCCACCTTCATACGTGTGCCCTCCTTGCCCACAAAGATGTCATCGATGTCCACCAGGATGTAGCGGTCAAGGGGCAGAGACAACCTCTTGCCCGTCAGGAAGGAGACAGAGTCCACAAAGACCAACTTGTGCAGCCAGAAGTTGAGGTTGTTGCCAAAAAGCACCCTCTGAATGCCATCGTGGAGGCCCAGGTCCTGCATCACAGTGGTGTGCAGCGCAGCGTCCACGCTCATGTGCGGGATGGACTCAGCTGACTTGGTCTTGGCCAGGAGGACGGGCTCGTAGGTGGAGTGGTTGGACTGGAAGACAGTCCAGTCCTCCCCGGGGAGCACACCCTTCTCCACTTCACTGGGGCGTGTGATGTAGAGCAAGGGTGACTTGGGGTTGATGCTGCAGTCCTTCAGAGCCAGGTTGGAGTGGAGGAAGAGCGGGAAGCCCTTCAGCTGGGCACTCAGAAGGCTGTTCTCGTTGGCCTGCATGGGGAAAATGGGAGCTACAGGAGATGGTACACTGGAGATAAGGCAGGGGCTCACAAGGAACACCAACAACCACAACAACAGAGGCAGCAGCTCACCACCCCTAGAGATCCAGGTTCTGGGTTCCCCCTTCCTCTCTGGAGCATGGGGTGCCCTCATCCCCCTCACACACTCAATCCTGCTCACGTCCTAAGTGCAAAGTGGCCCAAGGCTAGGAGCCCTGGGCAGAAGGGCTGCTGAGCAAAATACCCGTTCATTCTTTTGGCAAACCCCAGCAAGGGTCACTGCTGGAAAACAAGTGCTAAAAGCAACTGGACTGATCCCAGAAGTGTGTTTTTTTCCTCAAAATCTTCAAAGGCCACATAGCCCTTCCAAAGGGAAAGAGCTAAGATAGTGCCCTCTGCTAGAAGCCTGTGCCCCACACCAACTCACGCTGCTTGCAGAAAGCATGGGGAGGGCAAAGTCCCTGTGAAGCAGCAGGAAATCAGGTCTCATATCTGACCTGGCCATGGGATTTTGGTTTGCCCCATGCACCCCCTTACCTTGAAGAAGCCGATGATGCCCACGCCATACTCCACACAGTACTTGTCCAGCAGCTCCCTGTTCCAGGCGTCCAGGTTGACATACTTGAGGATGTTCTCGTAGATGATGAGTGCAAAGCGTCCCCGGTCCTTGTCGGTCAGCGTGGGCATGTCCCCCTTCCCCGGGGCAATCTCTGTCCTGTATTTGAAGCGACTCGACTCCAAAATGGCCACAATCTCCTGGCCCAGCTGGGAGTAGAGGCTCTCCACGAAGACCAGCACCAAGGGGTCTGTGCGGGAGGAGTCGGCCACCTTGAGGGTCTTCAGTGGCAGCAAACGGGAAGGGGCGACCTTGGGCTCATCGCAGTCCGGCCCCGCCACGTCCCCAGAGGGCTCCAAGCCCCTTTTCCACCCATATAAATAATAAGCAGAGACGAAAACACTGAGCAGGCAGAATGCAAAGAGCAGGAGCAACACCACCTGCGGAGAGAGCTGCCAGATACCCCGCCTGGCCCTGGCCAGCACAGTCATCCTTGCATCCGCTGGGTGAGGTGGGCTCCCTCTCCCCTGCCCGCCCCCTCCCCTCACGAGCCCCGGGGAGGGGAAGAAGCAACCAAGCAACCAACCAAAAGTTAAAATCAAATTGAATACTACTAATAAATTAAAATACTAGCAGGCCGCCTGTGCAGGCTCTCTCCCCTCCAGCAGTCGGGCGTCCCTCGCCGTCTGCTTCATGTCACCATGGCAGAGGCACCAAGAGTCCCCTTGCCAAGCCAAAATTCCTGTGGTGATGGCAGCAGCAGCAGCAGCTCCATGGCCTCAGCGGGGCGAGGGGGCAGCAGGCAGCCTCGGTGTGGTTGGCGGTGGCAATGTGGGCATGGCAGATCCCTGCTTCCCTGGCTCCACACGGCACCCTGAGAGAGAGAGAGAGGTGGGATGAGAGGGCAGGGACAGTGCCAACGCTGCTGTTGTTATTTCTGCCAGCGTGACAGCCCCAGCAGAGTCCTCATGCCAGAGCTTGCTGGCATGCCAGGTCTTGCCTCAAGAATGCCGTGAGCTCCCGATGGCGCCAGGGATGCAGAGGGAGTGTGGCACACAGCCGTGCCACGGGATCCCAGCTGTGGGTGCCCCTGGAGTGCAGGTGCATCACCAGGGGCTATGGAGGGGAGCCCCCAGCCCCCTGTGAGCCTCTGGTACCTCAAGCAACTGGAGAAGCAGCCCCGTTCCTCCCTGTGCCCAGCAGGAGCTGCACTCTGCTGAGGAGAACAGGGGGTGGTCTGAGTCCCCCATGGCCCAGCTCGGCTGGCAGGGAGGGACACGGGACGGACATGGGGAGCCTGCCAGCTGGGCAGCTCAAGGTCAAGCCAAGAGCTGCCAGCCAAGGTCACCGAGATGGGCATATGGGAGTGTCCATGTGGAGCCAAAGGGACCTTGGGAATATTTTTGTCTTCCCTGTGAAAGGCTCATTTGAAAAAAGAAAAGGAAAACAATGAGCACTGCTTTTGCCAGAAGATGAAGCCACCTGGGGGACAGATCAATGAGGTCAATGTGTTTAAAGAAAAGAAGTGACTCATAGCACTGTCCCCAAACTCACTACCAGGGCTGGAAACAAGGGCAGAAGTCCCCGTTCCTCCCAAGGAGAGCTCCCTGTGCCCTGCCAGCACCGTGGTTGAGCACTCTCCCTGCTGACACCAGTCAGGCTCCTAACAGGATTAAACGTGGCTGGCTGAGCGGCACTGTGGATTACAGGCTGGGGCTTGGCAGGGTAATCCTGTCATCCCTGCCCTTCCCAGCAGCAGCTCCTGCTCCAGGCAGCGCTTCCCAACCCTGCCAACATAGCACTGCTTCAGCCAGGCCCCATAGGTGCTGCTGGCAGCCAGTGTCCTTCCAGCCTCCATCACTGTCTCCTCCTTCACCATCTCAGTGACACACCAGGAACCACCCTGTGCTGGCTGTGCCGGGCATGGTGGAACAGCTGGGTTTACTGATTTGTAATTTATCTTTGTGCACATGGATGATCTCCAGGCACAACCAAGAGAGAAGCACCTTCTCTCCTTAGCCCCCCTGAGGTGTGTCCTGCCTGTTCCACCTCACTCTTTCTGCCCCTCCAGCATCCCTGAGACAACAGCCTGCCTGGGGGTTTGTAACAAGGCACTTCTCCAGGTCAGTTGATTTTAGGGATCTGCTTGTGCAGAGGGAGTTTCCCCACCTAGGGATGCAGAGAGCTTGGAATGCATTATCCAGCCTGGCTGTGCCATCCCACTCTCTCCATTTCTTTCATCTGCCAGGAGCAGTGGGTGCTGGCAGCTGCATTCCCACAGTGACAGGTGGGCAAATGGCAGCAGTGGGTTTGATGCCAAGCACCAGAGCCAGCAGCTGATGGACAGGACCATGTGTCCATCCCTGCACCACCCTCCATGAAACAGGGAAGAGGACTCTGCACCTACATCACCTGCCATTTCCAAGGGCGCTTCATTAGTCCATTTTCTCCTAAGAGCTTTTCATTACTAGTACTTAATGACCAGGCTTTGGAGACAGCATCTCTAGCCAGACGCTGGCTGAGTCTCCCCAGGCTGCCACATCAAAGCCTGCCCAGGCAGGGGGTACAGCCAGCACCGGACCCCTGGAGCAGCCAGGTGTGAGCTGGGACCAGGATGGGCAGCATCTCGCCCCAAGCACCTGCCAATGTGGCAGGAAGCAGGCAGGAATCCTGCTCTGCCAGTTCACTGCCAGAGCAAACCCTCCATGGGGAGGATGCCAAGGGCTTTGGGGTGATGCTGCAAGGTGGGGATGCTCCTGCCCAGGGCTCTCCTGGTGCAAGTGGGTACTGGCTGCATCCTGCCCAGCAAACCCCTGCACAGTCCTGGCAGTGGTGGGAGAGCTGACAGCTCTCCAAGAAAGCAGGTTCATGCCCAAAAGCACAAAACAAGTCCTTGAGACCAACAGCTTTTCTAAAACAAAAACGGAAACAAGATGGTAAAATTTTAAAAACCACAAGACCTGGCAAGGTAACAGCCAGGGTCAAACTTCCTTTTAACCTGATTTTTAGATGCTGCTCAGGTGCCTTTTAAAACCACAGTGGTTATTTAAAAGGCACCAGCTGGAAATGTCAGCCTGAGTCCCACACAAAGACCTCAGGCCCCCAAAATCGGTGCTGGCAGGCTCCCATCACCAGGCTGGTGCTCAGCCACAGCTGCACATCAACGACCCCAGAAGAAAGAACCCTGGAAAATGCTCTTTTCTTGTGGGTTTCTGAGCGATGTCCTGGCAAAGACTCCACTGGAGAGGAGGCTCAGTGAGGAGGCTTAGCCACTGTGCTCTTAATCTGGCTGCCCTGACAAACACAATCAGCATCCAAGCAGCTTCCCGGCGTGGCTGGGAGCCCGGAGCACCCTGCGGAGCCGGATCCAACCCCAGGACAGGCAGGGAGTGCAACCAGGGGACAGGGATGCCCTCTATTATCAGCGCTTTAAATCTAAGAGAGCTGCAGGAGGAAGAGAAACACCATCTGAAAAGCTTTCCAAAACCCACCCCCTGGTGCAGTTTGGGGATGGTGGTTTCCCCCTGCTCAGAGTTATTTTCCATAAATACTACCTGGGGAACCACTGTACCCCAGAAAGTCAGGGAGGCACTGAATGGGGTGAGAGGGAATGAAACAATCTCCATTAGTGGCTTACAGCAGTCTTCCTTTAAATACCAGTGAGATTTTGCAGAGATGCAATGGAAGGATTAAATATAAGCAAGGAAGTGCAAACAGATCCGGAGGAGAGGGAAGGGTCAGTGATCCCAGAAGACAACCACAGCAGGGTTTGATTTATTGAGGGGTGGAAAAGGTCTGGCTGCAGGTGCAAGCAGTGAAGATCAGGCAGTTCACAAGTCTCATCTGTTGGATAAATCAACTGTCCCATGCTCATGGCCCAGAGAGGAGAGGTGAGCTCAGAACCATGGGTGTGACAGAGCAAGAAATTCCTCACACATTTCCCTTGCACCACTTTGGAAAGGGTGGAAGGGGAGGAGCAGGCATCCACTGTTATGCAGAAGACACACCAAGATTTTATGCAAGAACCTCAGTCCCCAATTCTAGCAGCTCCTAAACCTCCAACCTTCAACCCACAGAGATGAAGCCACATCCTAAACATCACAGCCAGATGGGTCACCCTACTCCTCTCCTGCCCTTCGGGTGGGCATCGCTGCTTCTCACTCCTCATTGTTGCAGGGACAGACCCACCACTGCTGGGTAATCACCTCCTCACCACTATGCCAGCTCCACTTCTCCATGTAAGCCAGCCCTGGGGGTTAAGCACGGATGGAGGAGGATTTAGAGGCAGGATGCTAAATTGCATTGCACAGCTCAGTGATTTGCAATCGCTCCTGCTCGCTCCAACACTTCCCTTCCCCTAACCGACCACTGCAGGGAATGTGGATGGATCAGCCCCACCTACACATCTGCTGCATCTCCCACTTGAAAGCAAAAGGCTACTGGAAGGTCTAAATTTGGCAAGGCTGGGAGTCAGGCCCCCAGCAGGCAAATAGTGCTCATCCAACCCCACCTTCTGTCTCCCCCACACCTCAGGCACCCTCACCAGCATCCCCAGTGGTGCCCTGCAGCCCTGGGAATCAGCACTACCTGTAAAAGATGCACAAAAGGCAGCCAAATTATTATTAATAGGTTTAAGTTCCCTCTAGAGGGAATCCCCTTCACTCACTGGTAATATTTAGAGGGCTACAGATCTAAAACCACTGAGCTAAGCACGTCCTTAGAGAGGAGATTAATGCCATCACATTATTCAAGAGACAACTGCAAGCTCAAGACAGGGGAGGTTGCTTTGAAAATGAAAAAGTAACTGGCATGAAAAAATGGCCTTTAAACACCCACCTCTGCACCGCTGCCTTTATCAGCTCTAAATGACAGTGATCCCAGCTACGACTGCAAACATCTGCAGACAGCTGGAAGCTGAAAAAGAAAAGAGCTATCTCAGGGTGTGAAGGACCACTGTCTGTCCCTGTCTCCATCTCCTCCCTCCCCAGCCACGGCTGGACCCACTGACCAAGAGAAGGCACAATCAGGAGATGATCTCCTTTACTGTGGTGTGTGGTGGTGTGATGATCCCATCAGGACGCTCCTGGAGCTGAGGCACAAGCCTTGTACCACAGGAGACAAAACCATACAGCCCAGGAAGAGAAACCCAGCCTAAAAACATCAGCCACTGCAAAACCAAGAGCTTCTCCTGGTGATCCCCATGTCCTGACAGCCTGAGTGAGCCTTTAGGATGGGCCCAAGAGACTTGGACAGAGGGTAGAGCTCTAGGGACATCGATTTGCCTCCTGTCAAGCTGAAAAGCCTGGGTGCAGGGGCAGAGGAGAGGGATGTGGAAGAGACAGAGAAGGGAAAACAGAGAAGGACACAGAGGAGCGGAAAGGAGCTTGTCCCAGTCAACCACTTGCCGGAGGTTTTGTAATGCCAGATAAGGAGCATCTTAGTGGTAGATTACATAGGCTGCTTAAGTGCTTTGCAAACAGTAGTTACAATCTACCAGGGAGAAAAACACCCTGCTCTGGGAGGGGGACAATCCTTTCCTGAGGACACTAGCCTTCCAATGGTGCCCAAGAGCTGCCAAGTTTAAAATGGACAACAGCCCCAGCAGCTGACCTTGAGCCAGGCATTGACAGGCAGCCACTGGTGCTGCTCCCACTGCAAACCCACCTGGCCTGGCTTCTCCCCTTCATATCAGGCTGAATATGACCAAACACAAGGGAGTATCAGGAAAACTCATCCATGATTTATAAGGTCTGGAGAATTTCCACCCCAGGAGGCCTACAGCAGGAAAATCCTCCCTTTTTCTCAGCTCTTTATTGTTAAGATGTGATTTATTAGAGCCTGGCCAGAAATGACCAGTTGGAGCATTCATCTGGATTGCTGAACCAAGCTTCCCCTTGCCACCTCACTCCCCTCTGGAAATAAACCTCTGGCTCTGCCTGCCCACCACCTTCCTGCTCTTGGGGGAAATAAACCAATATGAGCAATGAGCCAGTGAAAGTGGTTAAGAATTTTCACTTTAAAAGAGTTATTTTTAGTCAGAGTGTCCAGCTCTGGAAGAGGCATTTTTTTCACCCAGAAAGCCCTGTTAGCACTTTGGTTTTACTGCAAAAGATAAAAGTAATGTTTTTCTCAAGTTTTCTTCAAAAAAACAAACATGAGAACAGCTCATTGCCTGCAGAGGGATGAAAAAGCAAAGTTCAGTGTGTGGCATGTATATGCTGAATTTTTAGGGGAGAAAAAATTGGAATAAATCTTTAAAAAAATCTAAATCCCTAAAAACTGGGTGAGGTTTCTGGAAGCCCATGATTAAAACTTTTCATGGCAGAGCAGCTGGCAAGCCCACCTGGTGGGTTTCTAAGACAAGTTCTAGCAAACCCATCTCAATTCCACATCCCAAGATCCTGTCCCTGCTAATCCCCATCTCCCACCCCACTCCCCAGCCCCAAGGTGCCCCAGCCATGTCAGTGAGGCTGTACAGAGGAACCCTCTGCAGAGATCACCCCATTTCTGATCCTGGGGCACCAGTGGCTCCCACCCTCCTTGTTCTCAGCATCCTGATCTGGAAGAGCATCTCGCCATCTCCCAACACCCACATGAAATCAGTCTCCTCCACAAACTAGGCCAGCAATTAGCAGCAGTCATTAGTGTTCCTATGCCCCAGGGACACTGGGGTTGGGCAGCTAATCCCTCAGCACCGATGATCCCCAACACCATCCCAACAAAACACCCCACAGCCAGGTTATGGTTTGGGTTGTGCTACTGCAGCCCCCCCCCCAAAAAAAAAGCTGAAGCCCTTCACAGGTGACTCCTCCTCAGGGGTATTTTTTGTCCTTGAATCCTTGGGAACAGCCTCGGAGCAGAGCTTGGGGAATTCTCCCAAACCTTAATTGAAAGAGGCGCTTAACGAGGAGAGTTTCTTTTGTCTGTTAATTGAAACAGGTTCTTACCCACAAAACTCTCCATGAATTTTAAGTGGGTTCACAGGGGGAAAAAATCCACTCAGTGAATTGGGTTTTCTTGCTTCGAAATGTGCCGTGTCGGTTCCTGTGGCTTTCCAAGCACCCAAGAGCCTTTCTGGATAATCAGGGTCTGAATCCCGAGTATTTTAAAAAGAAAAAGGATGAGGGGAAAATAATCTCACATGCATTTTTATATTTTACTGGAGTGGCAGCCTGCCCTCTCACAAGCAGGTCACACAGGGACTCCTATCCAAAACAAACCACGGACTGAAAGCCTCCCGATGCCACCTTTTTCTGCCTCTGACACTTGGTTTGGCCAGAGTTTCTCTGCAGAGATGCTGGTCCTGCCACGAGTGTGAGGGTGGCACTGGATCTCAGAGAGCCTTGAGGCAGAAGTGATTCCCTGTGCTCAGCCATGGCAGCACTATGAGCCCCACGGGATGGGCCAGCTGCTTCCTTTGCTTGACAGCTTCCCAAGCTGGTAGGAGAGCAGAGCCATCCTGCCACAGCACAGCATCCCTGCCAGCTGTTCTGGGGAGCACAGGCTGCCCTGCAAGTGCTAACCCAGCCCCAAACCAGCACTTTTGTAAAGCAGAATCCATGAAACCACATCATGAACCAGCTCACACAGAGCAACCAACCCCCCGCCAGTGCCCACATTCCAGAGAAAACCCTGCAAGGATGGAGCTGCTCCCTCCTCCCAGCAGCTCCCCAGGATGCTCCTGTCAGACCACATCTATCCTGCCTGATGCCCCAGTGCTTTTCTGAGCTCCCTCCACTTCCCTGCAGTCTGCCAGGACAGACACTGCCAGGAGCCCCTAACACCCGCAGGGCCAGGTGCTGGCAGCCAGTGTTGAATTAGGAGTCAGAGCAGCCCCTGCCGTGACATGGGTGTGTCCCTGCGATGGCTCCGGGGTGACAGGTCCTTTGGGAAGGGCTGGGCAGCACACACTGACGCACAGGCAGGACGTTTCCAAGGCCAGCATGCTCCAAGGTCACGGCCGGGACAGGCTGGAGGTCAGATCTTTTATTAGACCAATGGACACAGTTGGAACAAGCGACACATTTTGGCCGCGCAGGCATTTCTCAGGCCCAAGAGAACATCTGTTTTTTCCTAAAGGTATTAATTGGGCTAATAAAAGACATTACCTCTGCATGTAAACTTTGTCACCCTTAAAATGTACCAGAGGCTGCAAGGCTCAGCAGCCCAGGGAAAACACAGGGAGCAGGAACAGGCACAGAGCACAGGGGACACATGCAAGATTTGTTTGAGAATTTGTTTTCACCCCCTAGAACAGCACTGGCAAAGGCCACACTTGTCCCCAACAAGCACAGCTGCTGGCATCTGAGCTGCCTCTTGCCTCCCCTATTTCCAGATCCAGGTCTGAGGCTGCAGGAACCTCACGGCATGTCCAGGGGAAGTATGTTACTTTGGTTTACCTGCTCCAGCATCAACCTTGTCCTCTCCTTCTCCTTTGCAGAGGCTCCAAGGCACGCAAATGCTTGAGGTACCAACCTGTCATGCCCCATCTGCACCAACTCCTTTCCTCCTGGCCTCAATCCCACTCTCTGACATAAATCCATGATACCAACAGTGTACCAGCACAGCAAGGGATGGATTAAGGGCAATGGAGGGGACTGAAAATGGCCTGAGCCAAATGTCCAGACACTGACAGCACTTGCAGCCATACTTCAGGACTGTGCAGTTAACACTTTTTAATGCACCCCTTTTTTTAAGAGCTCCAAGCCCTGGGGCTGCAGGGCTGAACAAGGCCATGATGTTGCAGACAGTGTTGGGAAGGAAGGGGAACACTTGGTGGGGTGCTGACAAGTAGCTAGAAGGTATCCAGGTTTTGCCAAGAGATGGGAAGCAGAGCCAGGAGAGCAGCAGGTTCCCCCGAGGCACAGCAACATCCTAGGGGCTGTCATCCTTCCTAAGCAAATCCAGAGCTCTGGTGTGAGACACACATCTCCCTTTGTGGCAGCGTGAGCTGAGCTGGACATCCCTCATTGTACATCCAACCCTCAACATGCCCAAGCTCAGAGACAGAAAACACTTCTTCCCTGCTTTACATCAATGAATGTAAATTCCAAGATATCTTTGGTTCCCTGGCAAAAGCAGGACAACAGGGCAGAGGTCCCAGAAGAGAGTCTTGGTCTCTCCAAGACAATCTCCATTTCCACAGCTTTCACCAGATCAGTAGCAGGGCTGAACTCAGGACATGCCCACCATAAATATCAGGGCAGTACTTCTTGGGATACCACCTATTTAGGGATCTCTTGACCTTCCTAAACCCCTTTAGGAAGGCTTGTGCCACCTGAAGGTAGTGCAGAGGATCCTGTTCCCTTCCAGGGGCAAAAGGCTGCAGCAAGGTCCTGCTGCTGGTTTTAGGGAGGATTTGGGAACTGAGGTGCTCCCAATCCCAGCCCCCTGGCTGCAGCCACATACGGGATTTATAGCTCGATATTGATTAGTCTTCTGCAAGCTCTGACATTACAGTCGGTGGCTCTTGCAGAAAAACAACATGAATCATAAGCTACAGGCCACCAGCTCTCCATGTTCTGAGGGTGTGACTCCAGCCCTTCCAGGGGTCTGGCATGAGGGCTGTCCTGCTCCTACACATCTGGGGATGGGCACAGAGTGGGCACAAGGGGCACCATCTCCCACTGGCACCTGCAGACTGGTCACAGCTCCCAAGGTCACAGCCCCCAAGGTTTGTAGGATGGTCTCCAAGAAAGCAGCACCCCATTTTCCCTCCACCCAGGTCCTCCTGCCCCTGTGTCAAGTTCCAGTACCACCAACATACACGTGACAATGGCACAAAGCAATGCCACCACCTCAGCCAAAATCAGACAGGGAAGTCGAGGGCTGTCATGAGGTCCTGAAGCTGGAAGGGTTGGAAACATCAGCGAGACAGACTACAAGCCCCTGTCCTCTGAGGCCATGAAGCAAACACAATACATAGGAACTTAATATCTTGCTTCTCTTGAGTCCTAACTTTATTCTGGCAAGCTCTACCTCAACAGCTAAAAATAAAACCACAATTCATTAAGGTACATCGAGAAGGAAGAATTACACAAAAACAAATAAACAAATAAACCTTTTAAGCAAATCCTCCATGACTCTGCCCCAGAGAGCCAAGAGAGCAGCTCCATCTCTAGCATGCAGTCAGAAGCTGGCCAAGATGGTGGGACCACAGCCCTCCATCCTCAGCTCAGCACCCAAGATACCCCAAAATCAAACCTGCTTATAAAAGCCTGTGGAAGAAGACACACGGGTGCTGATGGTGACACTCTGCAGCAGGGACACACTTGGCTGTGCCATACTTCACCATGACACGCTACTGAAGAAAATATTAATCATTCCCTCTTCATTCCAGCCTGGCTTTTGACTTATGAGGTGTCTTCTTCCTTCAGTTTAAATTACCACCAACGGTGTATTTAATATGTCCTATTCTACAGTTCTGACAGAGAAAGAGGGGGGGAAACCCAAAACAACCTGTCAGGAAAAGTCCGTTTGCGTGTATGTCAGTGGGATAGATTTTCCAATCCCATCTAAACAAAATCATACCAGACCCACCTGTTTCCCAAAGGCACAGGAAACGGGAAGGGCTTTGTGTGTGTGAGCTTCCCAACCAGCATCTGTGTCCCACACCAGCAACTCCAGGTTGGAAGGGGCAAATTTGGGGGCTGCAGCTGGTGGGGTGTCATGGCATGTACTGGGGCTGGGTGAGGTGACTCTGGTGGGTGCATGGGGAGGTTGTGGCTTTCCCATACCCACACATGGATGTCCCAGCCATGGAGGGGCACTGGGAAACATGAGCTTTGCCTTCACTGTCCTTGCCCAAAATGAACACTGATACAGGCAAAGGGAAGATGCTTGGCCATTCTGCCAGAAGCCAACAACACTGGGGTTTATTTTCCTGCCATATCAAGCCCTGCACGTTTTTTCTATTGTTTAATTTCCTTCTTCTCCACCCACAGCAAGTTCACTCAGAAGAGAGGAACTTACTTCCTATTGAATTTGTCCTGGTTGTTTTATTTGGAAAAGGACAGCTTCCTCAGCTGTGGTCCCTATGTACAGTCCAGGGGAGCAGGCACAGGGCTGCTCACCTCCCCATCTTCACCAGCCCAGCCCCAGTAAAAACCACTCTCGAGATGTGAGTAACAAAGATGCTGCTTTGCTGCAGGAAGAGCTGCTGTTCCAAGGCTGCCGGTGACAAAGGAGCACTGCAAGGCGCCGGTTTCTCACCCCTGCAAGCACCGTTAGTGGGAAGACAATCATCCCCACGGTGTGCTGTGGCAGCCGCTGGCTGGGACCACGAGATGGGAGAGTCCCGGTGCTGGGATATGACTGCAGTACTGGGAGGGAGCACCAGCCTCCGTGGGAAGCAAAGTCTTCCAGGTGATGCCAAAGGTGGCCCAAACTGGTGTGGCTTCTGTGCCGCCGGGCCCCTTGTGCCCATCTGCAGGGGACACCCTGCCTGAGCGGTGGTGGAGGCGAACCCAAAAATCTTGGGGAGATAATACACGCAGCTATGCACGAGAGGCCCAGGAGCTCATCAGTGGCAGAGAAAATGCCAGGACCCCTTCCAGAGGGGGTGGTAAGGTGCTCCACAGGAGCCAGGCTGGGCAAGCCGTGCCATGCTCAAGGTGTGCACCTCCACT
>VWZU01004413.1:485011-505476 GCA_013397095.1 Sterrhoptilus dennistouni | reverse complement strand
AAAAAAAAAAAAACAAAAACAAAAAAACAACAACAAAAAAAAAACAAAACCAAAACCCAACCCAAACCAAGCCCAAGACTGAACTGGGTGTTTGGGGATGGAGTAGGAAGAGGGTGGTTGGTTCTGCATCCCTTGGTGGGGCTGGCTGGAGCTGTAAGATTTGTGGGTTTAGATAGTTTCCTCTCCCTGCCATGACTCAAATGGCTTCTATTAAAAACAAGTAGTGGGAAGGAAATTTCATAAGCTGACAGTCCCATCTCACTCTGCTTCTAGACACAAGTTGGCTGAGATGTAGGAATTCGTGTGGTTATGATGTGTGAGCCCAGGACTGTTTTATCAGCAGGGTTATGCAGTGCCAGCTCTGACTGTGCACGTTCAGAAGGGTGCAGAGGTTCAGGCTGTTCTGCAAAGCCTCTGATCCACGATCCTACAACAGAGTGGATGGAAATTGGTGCCTCTGCCTCCAGCTCCCGGTCCTTGCCCCACTGGAATCAGTGGGATGAAGAAGCAGGTGCCAAGCAAAGAAGGGAGCTGGGTGCTGGTTTTCAGAGGAGCCAGGTGGGTGCAGGACACACCACCTGAATACCTTGTTTTAAAAAATCCTGTCTGTGCACACCAGGACAAGGAAATGGGGAGGCAAAACCATGCTGGACTGGCTGCCTAACAGCCACTGATGGCTTTAATTAAAGCCCTCAAGTCAGTAAATACATGCAGAGTCTGGTCCAGGGAGATACACAAAGCCCACAGTCAGCCCAGTAACACCCCGTGAACATTGCCATTTAAGCAGTTTCTTGTTTAACTTAGATTTATTCAATGACACATGCATTTCTGGACAGATATCTGAGTTCCAATGAACAACTTTTATAACCAAATATGAGAAACCCGTGACTGCAATTAGTCAATTAAGTACATTTCTAAAATACATGGCTAGAAGAAAACCCGGAGCGAGAGAGAGAGAGAGAGAGAATTCTTCCAAAGAACAAAAAAAAAAGAAACATTTCCATTTGTAATACTCCTGGCATCGATGAGAATCAGAGGGGAAGAAGGGCAGCAAGGAGACGCGACGAGGAAGGGATAACATCATCAACCCTGTCCACAGAAAATCCTCCAGTTTCCAGTCTCTCCAGTTCATCCATTAATGCTCGGCACTTTCACCAGCGGCGAGAGCTCCTCTGACTTACAGAGATTCATCTCCCAGCACGAAGAAAAAGCAGAGAACGTTTGTGAAACCATGTGCTTGACCCAAGAAGGCTTAGGAAATACCTCTCCTCGTCCAACCTCTTCCTGAAGACAGCGAGAAAAAGAAGCTGCAGAGCTCTCAGGACTGAAGATGGAGCCTCTTCGTGTATCGCACAGGAACACAAGAGTCAAGATTTCACGAGTATGTTTTTCAGGAAGGTTTACAGAGTCGTCGATATCCATCAGGGTAACGAGAACCATCCCACTGCCTGGCAGGTGACAGACACAGCGGGGTTGCTTTTTTGTTTTGGGGGAGAAGCAGGCTCGTTTCCCCTGTCTGGATGTGTCCCTGATGGGTGTCTCCTTCAGGGGAATCCCGTGGGGAACAGGCTCAGGGGCTGGTTCTCGTTAGTCGGCAGCGGGGACCGGTAGCCGCCGTCGAAGTTTCGGGGGATGCTGCCGCTGGTGGAGCCCGAGCTGTTACTGAGCGTCTCTATGCTTCCCTCTCGCTGAAGTTCTGCAAACAGAGAGAGCACGTCCTGGTTAGTGTTTGGGATGAACCCCCGGAGTTGTCAGACAGATGCTTTACTGACAGATCCCTTTGCTGCTGCATTGCTCTAAGGTTTGCTCATGGTTCTTCTCTGGGCCGGTTTGGGAATGGCCCCCCAGGAATGGCAGCTCCTGGTTGTGCCTCTCTCCAGCTGGGCTCACAGATGAGCTGAGCCAAAGATGGAGATGTTACCTGCCGCCCTTCCCTGGGGCTGAGGCTGCTGACTCAGGCCCTGACAGGATTTTGCAGTGGGGATCTCACGGCTGGACTGAGCAGGGTGGGAAGGGGATGGCTGCAGATGGTGGAGAATCTTCCCTCCCAAGGCTGTAGAAAACCCGGAGCGAGACAGTGTGCACCAGCAGTGCATAACCACTGCCATTCCCCACCTTGGGAACACCAGGGACTTTCCACAGCCCTTCATCCTGCCCAAATGGACATAAATAACTGCTTTCTCAAGTCAAAGAGAAAAATCTCCCCTTTCCTCAGCCATGCCTCAAAGCAGAAGAGAAAGCAGCCTGGCTGTGGCTGTCCTGGTCACACCCACCCAGACATCTCCCCTCTCTGACCTCCCGAAGCCTCTAGTGCTCCCTAATCTCCAGACAGGAGGATTTTTGTGTGTGCAGGGCACTGTTTCCAGCCGTGGCCTCTCTGTGAGCCACTTGAACCCTGCAGTTGACTCTGTGGCCACACACAGAACCCCCTGGCAGCACTCAGCAGTGGCAGGGACAGGAGGCAGAGCCCCAGGGGTGGCACAGGAATCCTCCCCCAGAGTGACAGCAGTGACAGGAGACAAGAAATACCCTGGGGAGTTGTGATGTGTGACCCTGAGTGTGACTTTGTCTGGCCTGGGCTGCAGGGGACAGGATGGGGACAGGAGTTTTGGGTGAATTTGGGGGAGGGGTTACAGGAGAGCAGGAGGACTTTTTAGAGTGACAGGACAAGGAGGAATGGCTTTAAACTGGAGGAGAGGTTTAGATGGGATATTGGAAAATATTGTTCCCTGTGAGGGTGGTGAGACACTGGAACAGAGAAGCTGTGGCTGCCCCTTCCCTGGAAATCCTCAAGGCCAGGCTGGATGGGGCTTGGAGCAGCCTGGGATAGTGGGAGGTGTCCCTGCCCATGGCAGGGGGTGAAATAAAATGAACTTTAGGGTCCCTTTGGGTTCCCAACCCAAACCTTTTTTCTGGTTCTGTGTAAGACTTGTCTGGGGTGGAAAGGAGCCACAGGAACTGGAGGAGCAGAGCCTGCTCTGCTCTCTGCTAAATATTCCTGCTTTCCCACCACTTCCACTGCCTCACCTGGGACATTTAACCTCCTGCAAACACCACAGCAGTCCTTTGGCTGCAGTGGGACTCTGATAAGGACAGATATATCCACAAAGTAAAGAGAACAGCAAAAAGCTTTTCCCTGAAACAAAAATCCCAGCCCAGCATCCTGTGGCAGTGCCCTGGGCACTGCAGGGCCAGCAGCCCTGCACACACCTACCACCGAGGGCTGTGGGATTTAATCCCTCATCCTGCAGCTAACCTGCAACGAGATAATCTGCCCAGGATACAAGGAAAACAAATCAGCAGGAAGCTGATCACCCTGAAAGCAGCACTGCTGATGACCTCAGCTGTGTTCATCACCATTTCTGGCCACTATTTGGTGAAGGAATGTCCATGTCTAAACCTCTTCATTTTCCTCACATCCTCACTCTCCCCTGAGTCCAGGAAGTAAAAACAGTAATTTAAATCAGAAATGAGTGGCGTATCCCACACTAATGCTGTGCTTTTCCTGTCTGATTTGGGGCTTTTATCTCCCTCAGCACACAGCTGGCTTTGCTTAAAGGTCCCACGTCAGAGCTGGGGGCACTGGGCAGCATCAGGAGCTCCCCCAAACCCTGGAGCAGCTCCTCCCGGGGTGATTCTGCTCTCTTTTCCAGCTAAAATTCATTTCCAGGCAAAGTGTTTCCAGCAATACAAGGGAGAGGGGACAGAGAGAGGAGTTTTGTGGCTCCTGTGTGGCTGTTCCTGTCCCTCGGTGCCCGGTTTGGGACCGTGCGTCCCGCCCCGGTGGGATTTTGGGGGGATTTGGGCTTTTTCTGCAGGATTTCTGCAGCTGGCAGCTCCTGTCACCTCTGCGGGGGCCTGCCAGGGGGTGGCACTGCAGAGACTGATGCCAGCCAGGGAAAAAGCAGAGAGCAGAGATCTGGGATGCTGAGCTGGGCACAGGGCCTGGATGGAGGGACTCCAGTCCTGGCTGCATCCCACGGCTGTCCTGAGCTTCTCTTACTGCTGCCAGGCAGGAAAACCTGACAATTCCTGAACAAAATCCAGGAGGGTACAGGAGGGGATTTTCCAGCCCAGTCTGGGTTAGGGGGTGTCAGCCTAAAACCCGGGGAGTTCCCCCATTCCAAGCTGGAACACGAGTCCTGGTGCTCTGACACAGCCCAGCTCGCTCTGGAATTAATTACCCGGCCAGGCAGACGAGCAGTGAGTGTATCCTGATACCCGAGGAAGGCCTGGAAAAGTGCTGGGCTGCTGTGGAGAGCTCTGCTGTGCTCAGGAAATTGGGCTCTTGCCCTCACCCCCGGCTGGCTGGGTCACACCAGGGGGGCAATTAGCCATTACATGGTCACCAGAGACTCCCTGCCTGCACTGCTGACCCCCAGCACATTTCCCCAAATTGCTCTGTTTCATTAATAAAAAAATAAATTAGAAAATAATAATAATAATAATAAAAAATTCCAGTGTGTACTGTTATTTTTCCTCCCAGCCCTTAGAGCAGATTGGGGCACGGCAGAGGAACATCAATGGGATTCCCATGGGAAGCACAGACAGGACTGGGAATGGCTCTGTGACATGGGGACACCCTTCCTGTCACACAGTGAAAACTGGACGGTGATTTCTCATAGATCTGGACAGACCAGGCAAGTGCAGCAGGAGCTGCTGTTGGGTTACCAGAGGAGACAGATAAAGCCACCCTGGAATGGGACAGTAGAGCCCCAGCTGAAGGACCTGAAACACCTCCCAGCCTATAAAAACACATCACACATCCCATCAGACCACTGAAAAACACAGAACAGGAGCAAATCCCCATGGAAAGATGGGAGTGGGTGGCAGGATGAGGGATCAGCAGCACTCCAGGGCAGCCCAGGCAGTGATTCCCTTCACTCCAGTGGAGTTAGGCCAGGAATGGACTTGGCCCCAGCCAGTCTGAGGGTTATTGTATCTGCATTCCCCCATGCACACACTGTCGAGATGTATTAACTTCCTTAAATGTACCAGTAAAACAACCTCTTATGATACACTTTAATGAACTTGTACAGTAGCCAACAAATTGTGCATCATATAAAACCCATTCGGCCTTATAGACTCTCTGGCTGTTTTGTAATAACTGCAATTTGCTTCTGCTGAAGCAAGATAACCAGGGTTGAGAAGTCAGGCTTTGCAGAAACCTAAATATTTGATTTGGGGGGGAGTGGGTGGGAGAAGGAAGAAAGGGGCCTCTGGGAGCTATTTATGGGGTCAAAATAACATGAGACCTGCTCTTCTCGTAGCGTTTCCACCATCAAGGAAATGAAATACTGTGAGAAGACCAGCACTTGCATTATTTTGGCCCCATAAATGGCTCCCTGAGGCTTTCAGAAGCCCGTGAAAAACAAACACAAATACAAATAAATGCTAATACTAGAAACGTAAATACTAAAACCTGCCCATGTCCCCGGAGGAAACGACTCACAAAGTCCTGCCTGCCCTAAAAAAAAAATAAAAAAAAAAGGGAAAAAAAAAAAAGATGAAGGAGCTGGAACATCTGCTGAAGCCATGAGGAGAAAGTCACTTCAGGGGAGCTGGGAACAGCCCTGCCTGTGCTTTTGACAGTAACATTAATGGGCACTGCTGGCATCACCCAGGGTCCCAGAGTAACGGGATTTTCAGGGCACACACACACAGAATTTCCACAGAATTGCTGGTGGAAGCAGCAGCAAAACTCCTCGTGGCTGCTGGAATGGGATGGCAAATGGCCATCCTGAGCCCCTGGCCCACCCCAGGGCATCCATCCCCTCCCGTGGCACAGCTCCTGGGGCAGCGCTGGGGCACCAGAGGAGCTGGCAGCAAATGTTGGCTGCTCCCTGCCTGGCATCCCTGCCAGCCTTCCTGCAGTGTGTGGACAGTGTTCCACGAGGAATTGGAAAGGAAACCTTGCAGGAAACATTTCCTTGTGTTGATATTCCTGAGCCCGTCCTGCCCCTCGTTCCTCTGCCCCAGGAACAAGGTCGAAGGACCCCATCAAATCCAGCAAGGTACAAAGCCCTGCCAAGCCTAAATGTGAAACCATTTTATAGGGCACATTAATTCAATGCCTGAAGAAAATCCATACAAGCCCTCTTTTGCCCGGAACACTCATAAATTATGCTGCCTTTCTTAGCCCTGCTCTCCTGGAGTGGTCCACTCGAAACCCTGGTATCTCCTNGAGAAAGAACAACAAAAATCTTTTTCTCTGCCAGAGGCTCAATAATTGAGACCAATAAATTCATTAAATCATATTGCAATTTTTCAATACATACTTACAGAAAAATAAAGTACTTTTTTTTTATTTTTTTTTTTTTATTTTTTTTTCCATTTCTCCCCCTCTTTCAGCACAGTTTCCAAATATCCCAAATCATTTGCTGGAAGAGCTGACCCTTTCCTCTTACCTACAGAGGGGCTGCCCGGGATAACTGATACAATGACAGCAGCCTGATGTGTCAGGGCAGCGGGGAAGCGGCAGCAACTCTGAATACAAGAATTATTCTTCATCATCTCAAACTGTCACAACACATTACCCTCAAAGCCGCAGCTCGCTGAAGGAGTGACCCTGGACTGAATGGGAGAGTGCTCGGGGAAAGAACTAATTGTAGCCTCTTTTCACACGTCAGTCACTTTTCACAGCACCAAGCCTTTCAAGCTCAACTAATGTCAAGTTCCCTTTTCCTTTTTGCTGGGCTGAGTATTTCTGATTTTTTTTAAGGATGGCATTTTTTTTAAAGGAACAAGGTCTCTGGTGAGGGATGAGGCCAGGGAGGGGAGGGAAGGAAGCGTCGGAGTGAACACAAATCAGAAAAGTCCATGAGATGCCCAAAGACTCGTTAGGAATTAGACAATTAACAAGTAGGAATGCAGGAAGTGGGGTAATGGCCAGCAGAGCTCGAATCTCCTCGATTTCATTTCTGTCATTCACAGCAATTATTTTGGGGAACTTTTGGGGCTCCACAAGGGTGGGAATGTGCTCGGTCCCCTCCTGAAATCAGGATGTGGGACAGGAATTTTCCAGGGCTGGGGGAAGAAGAGACACACACAAGGTGCTGCTCATTGAACCCACTTCTCCCCATCCACGGGGGCTTCTAAAAGGCAACAGTTTTTTGAAATCAAAGACAAATTCCTTTTGGAATTTTCCTTTTGGAGGGGATTCCATGCAGGGAGAGCTTTGGGAATGCCAACCTGGCCCACGGTCTGGAGCAGGAACACGCAAGGGCCCTCCACAGCTCCTTGTCCTCCACTGAAATCCCAACAGATTCTGTTTTTTCACCCTCACATTTGCACAATGCCCATCGCACTGGGGGACTTGCACAACTGACTGGGGCTTTCCAAGTGTTATTTATTAACTGTAATGAATAATAATTATGGAGCTTCTGCCATCTGGATTCTCACTCCAAAGGGCCCTGTTTAAAAGGGGAGGCTAAAAGGCAATTTGTACTAACACAATGGAAGTCTTGAGGATCTCTTAAACTGTTTGTAATTTACGCAGCGCTCCCCAGTGAATGGGTGAGTTAAACATTTTAATTCCCCTGATTGCTGCTGGAAGGAACAGGGATGTGCTCCCCGCCTCGAGGAGCTCACACGGGCACTTGCACACGGAAACTCTTCATCTTTGGGGATTCTGACATCCCAAACTCTGCTGGGTGCTCCAGGCACTATTTCTGCAGGAAATATTCACTCTGAGCATCATCGCTGGTGCCCGGGGCAGAGGGAGCTGCTGCTTGGGACAGACAAGGTGGAGAAGAGCTCAAAAGCTGATGAGAGGTCGGAAACAGCAGCGGGAGGAAAAATTTGGGTGCTTGGAAATGACATTGCTGGTAACTGCACTTGGAGGGTTTTCTTGAGAATTTTCCCACTTCCTTTCCTTTCCTTTCCTTTCCTTTCCTTTCCTTTCCTTTCCTTTCCTTTCCTTTCCTTTCCTTTCCTTTCCTTTCCTTTCCTTTCCTTTCCTTTCCTTTCCTTTCCTTTCCTTTCCTTTCCTTTCCTTTCCTTTCCTTTCCTTTCCTTTCCTTTCCTTTCCTTTCCTTTCCTTTCCTTTCCTTTCCTTTCCTTTCCTTTCCTTTCCTTTCCTTTCCTTTCCTTTCCTTTCCTTTCCTTTCCTTTCCTTTCCTTTCCTTTCCTTTCCTTTCCTTTCCTTTCCTTTCCTTTCCTTTCCTTNTCCCATCCCATCCGATCCTATCCGATCCGATCCTATCCGATCCTATCCGATCCTATCCTATCCTATCCTATCCTATCCTATCCTATCCTATCCTCCCCTCCCCTTCCCCTCTTCCCCTCTTCCCTTTTCCCTTTTCCCTTTTTTTCTGAAATGCAATTATGCTAATGAGGGATCTCTAATTATAACCCATGTCCAGCACCCTTGGCAGCTGCTGGGAGCGAGGGGCTCCAGCCCTGTTGGCAGCTCCAGGGATTTGCCAGCAGGGAGGGCACAGGGGGGCACTGCACCCCCAGGGGAACCTCTGCTTTTGGGCATTTGGACCAACAACAACAAAAAAATTGCAGCGAAACGAAAGCACCGAGTCTTCATTAAAAACCGTAATTTTTCCAAGTTGGTCTTGGTTTGAGGTGGCTGAAAATTCTGGGCAAATGTGTGTTGCTCCTTTCCAAAGAGAGCACGGGCAAAAAGTCAGTCCCCAGTTTTATATATTGCCATGATTGCAATTTCAGCTTATTATGATAATGTTCAAAAGTCAGTTAAAGCTGCTCTCTGCCCCAAGCCTTGTGTTCATCTGCAGTGACACTCAACACAGTGGGACCAAATCCCTGCCATGCTCTGGATGGCTGTGACAGACCTGCTCCTCAAAAATGTTCCTTTTCCCCTTTTTTATAATCTCAGCAGTTTCACAAAAGAGATTTTAAACTCTTTCCAGTTATGGAAATAAAAAAAAAAACAAAATTAAAACTATGGCATCTGAACACCGAATATCAATTCCTGTGTTCAAACTGTCTCATCCTGTCACAACCTGAAAGATGCTGAGACGCCACAGAAGCACCTCCATTAAATTTGCAAGTAAAGGAGACTGGGAAAACACTGCCTGAGCAACTTGTGTGAAATCAGGATTCAGTGGCCTATGTAAAATATTAGTTCCTGTCAAAGTACCTTACAATAACTCCAGTGCTGAATCCACACAGAGCTGGCTCATGCCATGCACTTGGAGATGAGACCTGGCACCCTGGAACAGGATCCAGCAAGGAGATGGGGAGGTACAGGAGGATGGAGAGAACCAGGGGAATGAAGACAGAGCTTTGTGAACATCAGAGTTCCTTTGAGAGCCCAAATCTCATTTCTGGTGCCTGATTTCACTGCGGGGATGCCAAACGACTTCACACTTGCAAAGACACCCGAGCTTCCAGAGATGTCTGGGTCTGCTTCAGGCACAAAGAGATCGCTGAGAAAACATTTCCCTGCATGAACTTCTGAACAGGTTGTTTACTCCTTTAAAAAGAGCACCCAGAAGGCTCCCTGTGGCTCGAGCCCATGGAGTAGGAGACCCAAGACTCTGGCATCTCGCCAGACCTGACTCCGAGCATTTTATGGAAGGTTAAAAGTGCACCAGATAAAGGATTGGCATTTAGAGGGAGAATATTCTTCAAGATAGGCACTTTCACAATGACTTCCAGTGCTTTTAAAAAATAATCTCAAGTTTCCTAGAGCTGTGTGTTTTTGTAAAGAGGTTTAGGATGTTTTCCTACACAAATGGCTCTTCAGAAGGAACGAGTTGCTGATTTTAGCCAGAATGTGAAATCTCAAAAGCTGTGACAGCCAAACAGAAAATCATTTCTGCAGCCCCATCACATCCTGCAAGTCTACAACTCCTTGTGCAAGATTTACAGATGAGCTTTTTGAATGAATATGCAGCCATGGTTGCTTGGGTTTAAAGGAATCCTCTCTTACCCCATCCTGAAAGTCTCACTGTGCTGCTCCTCCAAATTCCTGTAAGATATCCTATGTGGAATACAAGATTTCCTGTGCCAGCCCGTGTGTGCAGACAAGTTTTTGAATGCATTTAGGCAGAACTATCTTGCATCTCTGGTTACGCAAGCGGCACATCTGTGTATATCAGACCAAAAGCATTTGCAGAGAAAACACTGTATTAAAATTCCTGGGTTTGGTCTCTCATTCCCAGGGTTATGGGAGTGCCTTGGATTGCTCAACACTGACCCCTCTGTCAGCCTCGACTCCACGAAGGAAATTACCAATTCGAAGTAAAATGCATGTTTGTGACACCTACCACGTCCTGCACCCACTGAACTCTGGGGATATTGCCCAGAAATGCTGGAGGCAATGCTCCCATTCCAGGAACATCTTCTATCCAGAGCAGGTGTGGATCTGAGCATCTCCCTGCCCTGCAGAGCTGGAGTCTCTGGTCCTGTCCCAGAGGTGGCTGCAGCAAAGACAGGGATGGCCAGGAGCCCTCAGGGAGTGATGGGGGTCCCTCCTCCTCCTCCTCCTCCATGGGCTCAGCCAAAAACAGTTCCAGCAAAAAATCTGGGTAAGGAAAAGCTGCCTGAAGGTCAAACTCCCAAATCTGGTGATGACCTCAGGGTCTGGGCAGCGACTGCTGATGCTCTGCATGAGAATTTCACACCTGACCCTCCAAATTTCAGTTCCTTTCCCATCTAAGACCTAATTCTATCCTCTCTGGGATGCCACCTCAGCATTTGGCCTCCCTTAAAGCCTCTCAGGTAGGAGGAGAGCCCTGGGGGGGACTGCAATGCTCAGTGTGCTCTCTGTGCTCCTGACACACACACAAAACCACTGCCCAGCTCATTTTAAAAGTCTAAAATTACAAAGCAAAGTCGTTCTGGCACAACTTCTAGTACTTCTGACACCAAGTGGCCTTCTGGGCCAGTGAGAGGCTCTGAGCTGCTCCCCTGGTGCAGATTGATGCTGAGGAGGAAGCTAGACCAGACTGGAATTTGGGTTTGATTCAAAGGAAAAGTTAAAAAGTCTGGGGGGCGGGGGGGAAGAGCAGATGCTCAGCTGGTCCAAATCAGGAGAGTTTTGTTGAAGCTCACGAAATGATGTCACCACAGCCTCAGCCCTGTCTGCTCATCCAAACAGTTCAAGGCTCTCGAGCTGGGAGAGCTCAGGTGGAGATCAGGGCCAGTCTCCTCTTCCCACCTCCCTGGCAGTAGCTCAGTGTCACTGAGGAGCTCCAAACCCATCCAAATCATCCCAGCTCTGAATGCAATTTATTTAGTCTATTCACTCCATTTTATTTTATTTTTTTTTAAAGATTATGTTGACATGGCTGCTTCAAGCAGACCAGCTTGGTAAACACAGCCCTGATTTTACAAAGCACTTAAAATCACAGCTCTACCTTGACTGAGTATTAACCCAGCCTGGAAAAAAACAACAGCCCAGTCTTGTGGGCTCTCTCCCTCTTGCAGGGCTGCTTGAGGCTCTTAATACACTCTCTTATTTATATAGCTCCAAATTCTGATGTTAGACATAAATATGAAAGAGCCCTGATAAAAATGACGTCCAAAGCTTAATTTGTCCCTTTGTTAGGGGAGCTCTTGAAGGCAGCAATTCACATTTGTGCTCCTGAAACCACGAGGCAGCTGGAAATAGTAAATCCAACCTTTTTGCTTTTTTGAAAGTCATATTTTTAAAGATTGTTCCAAGCATTGATTCTATTACACTCCATCTCTGTGGCTGCACTCTTGCAAACGTGTGGATGAGCTGCAGCTGGTGGAGGAGCTGGTGGAAGGTAACCCTCTGTGAAATCTGGAAGACCTAATGGCAAACCAAGGCATTCCTCTGGTCACATCCCCCAGAAAAGACAATTTAAATCATGATTCTGCCTTGCCTTTAGGCACCTGGCAGTGAAGTTCACGTAACTACCTGCTCCTCGTGTCGTGCTCTTCTGCAGACTTTTTTTTGCTCACATTTTTACTGAAAGAATCTCTTTTGGAGGCTCAGCTACCTGCAGGAACATCTGCAGGGGGCTGAACACATTCCCCTTTTATGGGGCAGCTTCACGTAGGGTTTCTTCATTTTCAAAATGCTTCCAACCAATTTGTCATTGTCCTTCCTCTTTGTTTTTTTTTTTTTTGGTTGGTTTTTTTTTTTTTTTTTTTTTTTTTGGTCAGTGGATGGTGCACACCACATTGAGCAATAATAACCAGAGGAGGATGAAAACTGCGAGCTCAGGATATGATTCCTCCTCACCGGATGCCTGGAAGATGTCACTGAAATTCTCCCTCCCTTAGTGCAACCCGTGTGGAGCCAAGATGAACTCCCAGCAAAGTGCTTAAAACCCCATTATTTATAATAACTGTTAAATGATGAGACATTGTTTACCCAGATTGCAAGATAAATTCTCACTTACAGAATGCTTGCCTGACCGTCCCGAACGTCATCTGGTTTTTATTTGAATGCAAAATGAAATTAGGCTCCCAATAACACAGCAGAAGAATTCAATAAGATGGGGCTTTTCACTTACAGTTTAATATTAACATTTTCCCATAAATGTTAATGAATAAAAGTCTACTGTTTTATATATTATCCATGGTGGGGAGACAGCAGGCTAGGAATGGAAGGAAAGCTAATCTTTTCATACCACAAATTAGGATATATACTTCAAGGAGGACTAAGTGTTCCCAGCATTGCCAGGGACCTGGACACAACCCTCCTTCCCCTGGGGGCAGCCACAGGAGCTGATCCCATGGGGATGCTCCAGGGTGATCACTGAGATCTTCCCTCCCCAAATCCCTTTGGGTTTTGTTTCTCATTTTCCCAGTGAACATCAAACATCCAACACCATCGCTGTCCAGCAAGTCCTGATGCTCTCAGGAGAGCAGGGCAGGATTATTGGGAAAATCAGGGGAGTCTTTGTGTGATATTCTGTTAGAGAAAGGTGCAGGGGTGATGGGAGGGGAGGGCACAGCTGCAGGCCACAACACAAGGACAGGGAATGATGCAGCATCCAGGGAGAAGCACCTGGAGCTGGCAGAGGTGGCACTTTGGAGCTCCCCAGAGGAGCTGTGCCTGCTGTGCCAAAGCCCCAGGAGCAGATCCTGTGCTGGAAGAGGGGCTGAGAGGACTGGAAGCTGCAGGGCCAGAGGGTTGGCTCACACTGCATTGCCTTGGCTCTTGGCTCTCTCCATTTACTGCACGGGGTTTGCTGTGGTAATGTGTATTTTGCTGTTTGGTGACTCATCCTACCTCTCTAATAAGTGTTCATTTAACAGTTTGACTGCTTAACAATTTATTGCACAAATGGCTTTCCATTCCACAGCCTGCTCTCCCATCTCCCCTGGAGAGGGCAATGCATTGTTTATGAGGGTTTTGTATGGCCCGTGCTGCACATCCCAAAAATCAGCAAATACTCAACGGCTCTCTGGGGCTGCTGGGCTTGGGAAGAGGGACAGGAACTGTCTTGTCTTTATTCTGCCACCACCTCAGCAGCTGCAAGAGGTTTTGGCTCACCAAACAGCTGTAAAAATACCAGTCCAGGTTCAAATGCTGGGAGACCAGGGCTCTTATGCTTACTGAGTGAGATATGCTTGCCATAAGTCACATCCCTACACAAAAACACCATAGAAAGACTCCTAAAAGGAATGACAAGGTAGTTATAGGAATTACAGATGGAAAAATCCTGTTGTCTCCTGCCCCCTTTCCCAGTGTGGGATTGTTTGGTGTGGGGCAGCCTTCAGGCCTTGGACTTTTAAAGGGAAGATTTAATAAACACCGAGAAATATTTCTAAATATTTAGAAAACCCAAAATAACAGATTTCCAAGCCAAGCTGCGCAAACAGAAAACGAATTTAGAAAACTTGTTAAAAGCTCAACAGCTTTTTGCATGCACCAAAATATCTTTGGGCAGCAAGAATCAGCCCCTGGGATGCTGCAAGCAGAGCTGGAGGATGCACAATCCTGGCTGGAATACCTACCATGGATCTCCTCTTGTTCCCCCTGGAATCAACAGCACTCAGGGATGCAAACAGCTTCATGCTTTAGGAGGGACTCAGCAGACAGTCAAAATGTGAGCAAAGCCAAGCTAGACAGGACAGAGCTTTGAATTTTCCTGTGAAATTCTGGAGTGCTGCAGTTAATTTGCTTGATCATTAGGAGGAAAAACCACAACCCCAATCCAACAACAACAAAAAAAACAACAACCCAACACAGCAGCAAATCTCCAGGGAAAAAGGGAACTGTGTCTCTGTTCACTGCTTTTTGAGACAAAGCACTGGAAGAAAAATGTCCAGTTCCAATAATGTCATAACCTGATTACAGCCTGACCAGAAGAGCTAAAACACTTGCAGAACAATGAGCAAGAAATTAAGTTTTAAATTGAGTGCTGGCCCTATCTCGTGTCACTTCTTTATATTCCAGTAGAAAGGACACTGCTGAGCTCATTTCATATCGAGCAGAGTGAGATGCCTGGATGCAGACACCATTTAGTCATCTCCTATATGTTCCTCCCCAATTCTTTCTCCAGGGAGGAATGACAAATCCAGGAATGTGACTGCACTTTGTTTTATTATGATATTGATTTTTTTCCTGCAGAGGGGAAAGTGCGTTTCTCCCTCCAGGTCTGTGAGATGGGCAGGGAAGGGTTAACAAAATGTTTATCACAAAGCTGGCTTCAGAGTTGAAAGTAATGTGATCAGTAATGAATTTTGTGTTACATTAGGTTGTATAAATGGACAGACAAGCGCAGACAACAAGTGGCCAGGAGTCGGGGCTAATCTAATGATGTAAAAATAGAGACAGCACCAATTATACTTGGGGCCAGCTCAGAGCTCCTGCAGGGACTGCAAATGAATAGGTACAAATCAAATTACTGACTAATAGACGCACTACAAGAGAGGGCAGTCAATGCTAAATACATTAGGGCCTTGTGACCTCTCTGCTCTGAACAGCAGAATCCTAAATTTGACTTTAAAAAAATAAAATAAAAAAAAATCAAAGAAACTCTTGTTCATTTAAGGAGAGCAACAGAACAATGTTATTTGTGAAATGACTTGAGACACTTTTGATATTTTTTTTTGGTTTGTCCCACATAAGATGTGTGGCCCTTGGAAAGCTGAGAGAGAACAAGGGAAAAATACTTCTTTGTGCAAAAGTTAAGACCTGATAACAATACAGTTATGTTACATACCAAAACATTTCAAAGCCATGTGCCTCTTTGTGGTGATGTTTTTAACTGCTACTTCACCGGCTGTGTCTGTATCAAAAATAAAATATTTCTTAAAAAAAACCCTTTGATTTAATAAGAAGAAAAAAGAAAAGGAATGTCCCCACACCACAGTTGATAATAAGTAAGTGCAGTTGATTGAGTTTGTTATCAAATGACAGAAAGTCAGAGTTGTCTTGTGGCATCAGTGCTCCCTTTAGAATTTTTCTACAATCATCAGTGAACCTGAATTCACATCAGAAATATTCATGGTATCAGCACTCACACCCCCTCCCCCTTAAATAATGTGTGACCTGACAGAAATTCCAGTAAACCCTCCCAGGGCTGGTGGCAAGATTGGATTTGGAGATGTGGGAAATTAGTGGGAAATTAAAAATACCCTTGTTGGGCCTGCCCAGGGCTGTGGGATGGAGCTGCTCAGGGACAACCTTGGACAGAAGAGAGCAAGAAACTCACAATGAAGTGCTTCATACCCCAAAATGTGTGCAAGGCCTCCTCTTATCCAGCCCTTCTGAAATGGTTGGCTCCTAAAGAACCTGAATTTTCCTTTCTTTTCAAGCAGGCCCATGCAAATAAACCTTTTGTAGGAAGAGCTGCACTCAGCTCCCAGACTTATTGGAGGGGGTAATTTAATCTCTGACCCTGGGATGAATATTGTGAAAGTTCAAAGGCTGCTTTTAGCATCGATGTTATTTGATCCACCAGTGGGTTTGCTGCCCAAGCTGGTTTTGCACTGAACCTATGCAGAAATCTCCTGGCAGAAATGCTCTTCAGGGGGAAAATAATTTGCTCTGTGTATCTATAGCCCATGTCTGAGTTAGGATAAAAAACAGCTGAGGATAGAGAAGGGGAAAATTATCTTAGAAAAATTAAAGAGGAAGGAAGGAAGAAAGGAAAGAAGGGAGGGAGGGAAGAGAGAGGGAGGGGAAGGTACCACTGAAAGCTGTAACTCTAAAAAGGGCTAATCCTATTCCTGAAACTAAATGCACAGGTACATCTATATCCAGGTGGCTGCTGATCTTTGAATAATATTGTGAGCACAGATATTTTCTCCTCTGGACAAAACCCAGGAAGGATGGTCCTTGCACAGGAGCCAGTGGCTTGCTCTCCTCCCTTTGCTCCCCACCTCAGCCAGGCACCCCAGGAAATCTGTGACATCCTTTCTCCAACCCCAAATTTCACATTTCACATTTCAGAACCATCCCTCTGCAAAGCTCAGAGGTGTCCAGACCCAAGTTAGGCTCAGGCTTTGACTTGGGACCAGGACCCAAAGTGCCTGGAGCCCCAATCCTGGGTTTCCTACGGGCCATTCCCATATAGCACATCTAATTAGCTCCACTTACTTACATCCCATTAATCAGGTTAAAGAGTTTTGCCTCAACATATGAGCTTCCTTCAGCACATCATGAGTTTGTTCATGAAATTTGGAAGGAATCCAGACGGTTTTCTCCAAGGGCCAGAGGTGCACCTCACTGTGCTCCCCTGTGGCTGAGAGCTGACAGACTTGGAGCTTTGCAGGAGTTTTGGAAGAAAGATGCATTTCAAAAAACCATCCTGTTGCTCCCCTGCTGTAGGCTGATTTCAAAAATTAAGCCTAGAAGTGATCAAACTACGCTGGAAAGCTTAAAAAATGTACTTGCTGAGGAGTGGGTGAATCAGAGGATTTATTAATTACAGTATTTTTGGAGGGAAAGATTTCTAGCCTGAGCTGGCAATTTCTTCCCGTCCAGTTTGAGTGGAATTCTCTCAGAGATATTTGTCCCCTGGAAGAAGAGTTTAATCAATCATAGTCCTAGGGAGGTTTTTTTTTTTGGGGGGAATGCAATATGAAGCTCCAGCACACACTTAAGAACTGCAGTGCAAATGTAAATATTGTAGCTGCTTGAAAACAAAGCTTTGCAAGCAAAAGAGGGCACTGACCACTAACATTTGTGTCTAGATTTGCATAATTTTTTTCTTCTCAGTGAGAGTTTGACAGCAACTGAAACAGCAAAAAACATCTTTTTGCATCTTTGCCAATTTACGCCTTCCTTGGAATTAAATGTGTATCAGGGTTGACAGCTTATGTACAGCAGACTCCACTTCAGATAGACATGGGTTGTCTGAATAATTGGCTAACAAGGGGAAAAGCTGGCTTCCCAATCCAGCCAACTAGCTGGACAACTGGAGTTGTCATTGAGGCCACAAGGAAAGGAGATTTTTGGGGGGGGATTGTTTTCCAGACCTGGTTCTTCTCCCACCCACTGTCCGACAGCCCTTGGCAGGGAGTCAGAGGTGGAAAAGCCCCATCTGATCCCCCTTCCCTGCAAAATGCCAGGTTATTCCTGATGTTTGCAGCATCCTCCAGTTTGATGTTGGTGCCGTGACCAATCTTTGGGGATTTCTGCCTGTGCCAGCAGCCAGAGCTGGGCTCGGTGTTGCCATCCCTGCTTTGCAGTGCGATGGGGCAAGTCCAAAACAGAGATTCTGGGACTATCAGCTGCTCAGAGTGGTCTGTGCACCACGAGCACACACTTCCTCCACAGCCCTGCAGCCTATCAGCCCTGATTTCTATATAAACCTACGTGTCAGCTATGCCCTAACAGTTAAGGCATTAAAAGAATCTATTTATCTCTTGCCATTAAGTGCATGTCAGGACCAGTCGAGCACTCGACAAAGTCTCACTGTCCACCCTGGTGCCCAATTTTTGTCCACACTTTGGACCCCAGCACTGCACATGCACAAATCTTCACATTCCCAGCAAGAAATGTTCATGAATTTGTGCTGAAGTTTGAGTGAGACTTTGCAAGTTTTGTAAAATCTCTGCAAAAATCTATTTAAGGGCTGAAGGGAATCCATGGGGCACAAACAGGGGTGAAAGCGTGCACACCATAAAGGCATGAATAAATTAAAATAAGTTGTTTTAGGGTTATTAAAAGGATTATAAATTCCACAATTTTGAGTCCAATGCAGAAATATAAACATTGGTTCTGAAAGAAGCAGCAAGACAGAAATCAACTACCAACAAACAAACCTCCAGTGTCCTTTTCTGCTGAACTCTTTGCTGTCATTTCACTGTGGTGAGTGGGCAGCAGAGAACCCAAGCAGGAAAACTGATTTTTTTTTTCAAAGATAATTCAGTTCAGCCAAGCCTGGTTACAATGAAAGCGGTTTGGGGGAAGTGAAAACTCTCCTACTTGTTATGAGCCAACAAAGACGCCTCTTTTTTGAAGTGAGGGTAATGCAGCTCCACACTTATCTCTGCCCATTTATTAAGCAGCAGACAGATGTGAGCCCTTCCCTGTGCTCCCCAGGCTGAGGAATGGTGCTGGCAGCCAGTTCCAGTCCACTCCCTCAGTGAGTGCAGCTCTCCAGGTACATCTGAGCAGGAGAGAACTTTGTCTGTCTGTCTGTCTGTCTGCTAAAGAGGAACAGCTCAAGAGCTGTTAGGGGATGGAAGTGGAAAGGGCACGGGAGTTCACCCTCTTATCACCAGGTTTTCTCTGCTGCTCTGAGTCACCACATGCCCAAATCCTGAGAATAAAGTGTGTTAGTGGTGGAGAGAATCCCAGGACAGGCAGGGCAGCCCAGAGTGTTAATGACAGGGAGAGGAGGGTGGTGGGGATGGGGTGAGTTGGGTCAGTGCTCATGTTACTCATTATTGCTGCGTAAAATCGCTGCTCTGAGATGGCATCTATCTTACACTCATTAGGGAGATTTATGGGTCTGGAGCAAGGGCTGGGAGAAATCTCTTTGGATGAATATTAACTCAGTGATGGCATCTCTGTAAACAGCTCCTTTCTGTCTTTTACACCTGCACAACTGTGAGCCTCATCTCATGCCAAAGAAGCTGGCACTGGCTGCCATCAGCTGGGTTTGGTGAAAATGGAAGAAAAATACAGAGCCCTGTCTCTGGCAAAGCTCTTGGTTTACAATATAATACACTGTCAAATCTCCAGGGCAGTCAGTCACCCTAACCTGGCACATCTGGAAGGCTTCAGCTTTCAGAGGAGGTATTCCCCTCACCTTTCCCCTTCCATGCACAGCCTGAAGGGTGCTGACCCATTATCAGCAGTGGATTCCCTCCCAAAGTTCACACTGATCACAGCCTGGGTCAGTAAGTGATGAAATATGTGCCTTTCTCTATTTTCACAGCCTGCTTTTTCCACCTTCCCAGCTCTCTACAGACATGAGCTGATTAAAGTCCACCCCAGCAATGTGAGGTATCTCCATCCTCACTGCACTGGTGAAGCTCTGGATCCATGGATGTTTGAAGTGTCTTGGCCAAAGCAAAAAGCTGCTGAGGATTTGCACCAGAGCTGCAGCAGACCCACCCTTAGTGTCCTTAGTGTTCAACCAAGCCTTTCTGTTAATTCCAAACCTAACTCATCCTTTGATTTCATCCCTCTCCAGATGGAAATCAGAGGAAGGACAGTTGGAAAGGTGACCAGCTGGGTTATGAAGGTGTTTCTGCCCTGCTCAGCCTGGTTACTGCTGCCTGTACCTACCAAGGGCTAAAATTCTACTCCTCTGCATCCTCCTCCTCCTCCAGGCTGTGGGAAGTTGCTGCAGTTTGGCCCTTGCTCCACAGTGAGCAAAGTCAGGATGAGCCCTGATGGGAGAGACTTCTCCAGGAGCAGGGAGAGCTCAGAGGAGGACAAGTGATACATGAGGGCAAGGGCAAAGGGAAGAGGCTGCTCCTGCTCTTCCTGTAAGATCCAGAGGTTGGCATTCCTACACCTTCCTGCTGGTTTCTCCTCTTTTGCCTTCCCAGGCAAGCTGCCAGGAGAGTGACAAGTGAGTTGGCAGCTGATGTTAGGGGCCACCATCACTCTGAGGTGTTTTCACTGGAGGTGTTTTTTGGAACAAGTCGGAATTAATGGAGACAATAAACCCGCAGTAACTGCACTTTAATTTCTGAGCATCTCCTACCACAGGGGCCCCTCCTGACAGTGTAATCTCTGATGTGCCATTCCATTTACTTAAACAGATGATACAATTTATCAATATAATGGACGCTGATGAAGATGGATTAATTTGGATTACAGAACCAGCTCTTCACAGTGGCTCTATTCAGGACATAAAATGAGGATATGTGTGATTATGGCATTGTTGGGAGGAGGGTGGGCAAGGACAGCAATCTGCACAGGAGAGGATGATAAGGGAGCTTCATGTGCCAGTATCTCACTGTGTTTATGTGATCTACCACTAACTTCTTTTTATGAATCTGAGATCCCCACAAATTAATCAGAGAGAGAGAGAGAGAGAGAGAGACAGAGAGAAAAGAAAAAAGCGAAACTTAGGAAGGAAGAAAAAAAAAAAAAAAAA
>VWZU01004413.1:452570-484987 GCA_013397095.1 Sterrhoptilus dennistouni | reverse complement strand
AAAAAACGAAACTAAGGAAGGAAAAAAAAAAAAAAAAAAAAGGCACCAAAACAAAATTAAATAAAAATCACCATTGGGTGAGATGTACGTGATCTCTGATCACACCTCTTCTTTGTACCTGTTCCTGATCCCACCATGTCCCTGCTGGGGGATTCACACATGGCGTCGGCCAGGCGCTCGCGCAGCCCCTCCTCGCTGTGCTCCATGGAGGACATGTGGCGCAGACCGAAGTTCTCGGGCCAGCTCCCACACACCTCCAGCAACGTCACGCTCCGGTCGAAGGCACCTTCAACGAGACAAATGGGACACGTTGTGGGACCAAGATCTTTCCCCCCCCGCCGTGTGTTGCGTTTTGGGGGCTTGAAAAGATGATTTCAGCACTTGAAAAGACCTTGGTGTTACCAGCGTGTTGCTGGAAAAGAAGGACACTCTTTTCAGTCTTTTCGCTCTTGCAGTCAGGTTGTCAGAGCAAAAAAGAAAGAGGGATGTTTAATTTGGGACTTCGATTTATATGGTTTTTGGATGACACCTCTCTGACCCCACTGGCCAAATCAGAAGTCCATCAATTGTCTTTTCTCCAGAGAGGAATGTACCGTTTATAAAATGTTACTTTTTTTGAAAACCCATGAGAAACTCATGAAAAGAAATGCAAACATCAGAAGGCTGAAAAAGATCAGGGTGACACCAGCACTGCGTAGTAGAACCTTAAGGATGAACCAGCTTTGACCAAGCAGCTGTCATCAAAATTAAATTAAAATACAAACCCAGTTACGATCTCAGAACCCACTGGTCAAACTAGAAGTCCATCAATTTGTCCTTCCTCCAGAGAGGAATGTACAGTTTACAAAATGTTACTTTTGTTGACATGAAAATCCATGAGGAGCTCTACTAGAAAAATGCAAACATCAGAAGGCTGAAAAAGATCAGGGTGAACCAGCTTTGACCAGGCAGCTGTCACCAAAATTAAATTAAAATACAAACCTAGTTCTGGTCTCACACTAGTGAGAGTCAGGAAAGCAGCACAATAACACAAATGTGAATGGCATGCATATGTTTTTATGTTAGACAACTAGGAGGTCTTTCTGAAGCTGATTAGTTTGCTGCTGAGATGCTTCTTCCCCCTCCTCATCACAATGGAAACACTCATTTTGTCTTTGCTAATGGGCAGAAATTTTAGCTAAAATCCTTTTCTTGCTCTGAAACAGAGAAGAGGCAGAGCTGCCTTGCGTCTGACGAAGGAACAAATGGATCCCTTCCCTCAGTCTGGGATATCTGTGGGTTTTCCCTGCTCCTGCACTGAGAAGTTTTAGGTCAAACGTGCTCTAACAGAAGCTCTTTCACCAGCAGCCCCTACTGAAGACTCTGGCTCTTGTGAGGGAGCGCACGTACCTACAGAAGATCCTTCAAATAATTCCTTGACTTGCAGCTATTACCTCATTCACGGCAGGGAATGATGTTCTGCCCAATGCAAAGATTAGATTCTGAACTCAGGATCACTTCAAAGTACAAATTAAAATTATTCCCCTTTATTATACGGCAAGGCTTACTTAAATCATTCCCACTTGGAACAAGATTACAGTTATGCTTTGTTGCTTCAAGCACATACCATTTACTCCACTATTAGGTAACTGAATATGCAGCATTTATTGTGCCTGGTTTCTGCCAGCCTACCAACCCGGGAGGGGGGTGTGAGGAAGGGGGGGGAAAAATGCAAATGCCGATGTTTCTCAGAGTTAAAAGTACATGAAACACGTCCTTGTTATCAGCCCTTTGGTTTTCCCCCTTTGATCAGCCGTCAGAAACTATCTACACTTGTAGTCTGCGACTGTACAGCTTCACAGCACACTCCCTGCCACTGACAGGTGGTAATAGAAAGGGTGAGAGACCAAGCCCCACGGCAGGCGGCCCTTCCTCTGATAACGCCCCAAGTACCGGCTGATAAGGCTTGGTAAACACTCGGCCAGCCAGTTAATCCATACATCAGCAAAGAGGGGCAGATAATTCTGAACCCTAATGGCACGGACAGAAAAGCGCCAGGGCCTGGCATGCAGGGATTTATATGGGGCTGCAATGGTGACTCCTGGCTCCTGAATTTCATCGGGGCGTTGATTTATCTCCTTGGCCTGGCTGTGGGGTGGATTCCTGGCACTAGAAAACCATCAACACCGAAATGGAGCTCTAGAAGAACGGGTCCGTGCCTCTGTGTGATACACGCACTTGAACTCTGGATGAATCCCAGTCTCAATCCAGACGAGGAACGACCAAATATTTCAACTTTTAATGGCTCTCTGGATTTATAAGGTTGCTCCAGTCTACTGATTTGTTTTAAAGCGAGGGTTTCTTGAAGCTTGTTTGAGAAAATGAAGGGAGGAGGCGAAGCGATTTCGATGATGTTTAAATCTCTACGGAATTTTCATCATGAGAGCATTTTCAGCTCTTAAAAACAGGAGGAAAAGCAAAATTTGGGTTTTTTTTTAAAGCTTTTTTTCCCCCCAAAAGTCATCTTTCTGCAGTTTCATGCAGCCCCTCTCCAAGACCCCACAGATTTCAGTTGTTTTTGACAGAGCTGTTCATGTACCCTGAGAGCCATCAGGGGTTTCAAAGCTGCTTCCCAAACCTCAGGGAAGCAGCGGGGACACGATGAGCTCCCACAGGTTTGCAGGGCTGTGCCAGAGATGAGAAATCTCCTCTTTCCTGGTGTCAGCCCTCATTCCAAAAGTGAGAAATGGGAGCATTTCTGCTCCTATAAGCAGACATATGAATAATAAGGCAAATGGCTTTTGAAGCTCTGCCAAGATGCCTGCCTTGTGTGTAGAGGGAGAAACTTCGTGGAGTGCTGGGCTCTGGCTCCTGAGATCCTTGAGTGAGAGCAAAGGAGACAAGTGCAGCGTTACCTCTGCAATCAGGGCCAGGAGCTGCCAAAACTTCTTAGCAGCAACGTGTGAGGCTGCAAGTGTTAATGCAAATGCAGGTTGGAGGGATTAACTGCACTGAAAGTTTGCTTGTAAAAAAAAAAAAAAAGCAGGGCTGGGGAAGCTGTAGTTTTATCTTTCCTCCCTTTTCACTCCTTCTCCGTGGTAGCAGTGCACATCTGGCAAGACCATTGATATCCAGACATCCAGATGGGATTGTGCAGCCCCCACTGCAGCCCCTGGGTGATCACTGTGCCTGTAACAGGCAGAGGAGGTTCCCTGCACCATCAGCTGCTCTGTGCTGCAGTGGGAGCCACAGTTTCCCCCCTTATTTCAATACAGACATTGAAAAAATGGGTTCCAGGTAAAGCTGAACACACAGAGCGTGACTGAGGTTATTCAGGATGTGGGAGGTAGAAAAGGGGATGCTGCTTAAGCACACAGGTCCTTTCCTCCTGTAAATCCCTGGCTCTGTCCCTCTCTGATGTAAAACAAAACTGTTTCAGGAAAAACAAGATTTATTGTCATGGACCTTCCTGTTCCTCTTGCCAGTGCATCAGTGGACAGCACATGTATCAGAGTCAAATAATTAAATATTTTTTTTTTTTCAAGGAAGAATGAAGTTCTGGGTATTTTCACACCTGGAAAAGTGACTCTGGAGTGTGTGACATGGCAATGGGCTGCTTGCTGCCAGGAGCCTTTGGGTGCTTTGCCCTGCCTACATCATTCCCTACATACATCATTCCCAACAGCACCACGGGCTAATGGCATTAAACTTCCACTGATAGCAGCTCACCCTATCTCTGCTATTTATTATATTGTAATCTCTCCTCCTGGCTGCCTCCCTCTCCCCTTTTCAATCCCAGTATCTCACTTGATAAGGTATCAAATTCCCCATCGCCGGCCAGCGAGGAGTTCACAAATAAACCTCGGAGGAGAGTCCTGCTCTCAGAATGGCCAAAGCCAGGACGTAACCACAGCACCCACGGGGCTGAGAAAGCTCCTGCTGATTCCAGGGATTACTGAGGGTTGAGGGGAGAGGCTGACAGCCTGCTGAAACCCTCCTGACAGCCACAAATACCAGCCCCTGACGTGTGAAGCCCAGACTTCCCCGTGTCCCCCCAGCCCGGATGCAGCTCTGGCTGGAGAACAGGTTCCACCTAAAAGGACAAATTCATTTAGGAACAGCTCGAGGGTGAGCAAAGGAGGCATTATGTGAGTCTAGCAATTGCTAGTGAAATCCTGGTGAAATCTCATTAAATCACTGAAAAAAAATAAATCTCGTTGACTTAAAATTGTGTCAATACTTCATCCTATTGCACGGTGCTTTCAACCCTGTAGAATGCTCAATTCTCTTTTATTTATTGAAGATGAAACTGGGTGGGAATGGAGATCATCAGCCTCCCCTTCATGATGACCAAGCATCATCCCAGAACCCCAAATCCACACAAATGGAGCAAGCAGGACCTTTGTTTTGACCATATAGGTCAAAAGTGCTTTGTTTTTGCAATTCCAGACCAAATGCTCTGCGCTAATTCTGCTTCATACACAGAATTTTCCTAATAAATCTTTAATTTTTGCCTGAAATCAATCTCCCACTTCTCTCTTTTGCCTCTCAAGGAGCACCACCCTTTTCTCTTGCCACTGCTGATGGAACAGAATCAGGTTCCCATCCTTCTGCTTAACATTTCTTGCATTTTATTAATGGCAGAGGCTTCTGTCATTACTCACACCAAATTACCTTGCTTAGACACACAGGATTTGTCTTTAGCATTGTTATTGTTTCAAGGCTTTTAATATAAAAGCAAAATAAATTCCACAGAAGAAAGGAAAAGAAAACCCACCCTAAACCTTGGAAATGTCCTTTCATTTCACAGCCCCACCAACCAAGAGTGAGAAAACCAGAGAAACTTCTTTACTTCTCCAAAAAAAAAAAAAATTAGTAGTAAAAAGTATTTTTACAAAATGTTTTAATGCTCCTAGTGTGTTATTTTTCTAAGTCAAAATAGCTAAGCTAAATCTTTCACCATAGCCCTTTAATTCAAAAGCCAGGGGAAATTTTTTTCATTAAACCTCTGGATGGCTTTGTTTAAAATATGAAATCAAGTAGCTCCATTTCCTGTCTTCTAAGGAACACTAAATCAAAAAAAGAGAACGTTCTCCAAAAATACAGTAATGGTTCTATTAAAGAGCTTGACAGTTTTGAGCCTCACCTTGCATATTGCAACATACGTGTGAGCAAAAAATAACAGAGTGGAGAGGAGGGGAAGCGACCTGAGAGTTTTAATTGATAAAAGATGCACCCTGATCAATGTGATGTTGGAGCTTGAGGTGCAACCAAGAGGGAGAGAAGGGTTGCCCATCACCTCTCCTGGTTCTCCTGGTTTTTTCAGCAGCAGGAGGGGGCTCTGAAGGGAATCTGGACACTCTGCCCAGCAAGAACCCCACGAGGAACCAGCACACGGAAACTCCTCTCCCAAAGCAGTGAGTCAAGCTGTAACAAACCCCTTTTAAACATGAAAGGTTGGAGTTTCCTACAGGCTCTGCCAATTCCCTCCCGTGCCATGACTCTGTGATCCCAGCGGGAACGCCGCAACGCGGCCGCTCCGAGCGCTTGAAGGGGAATCGAGGCAAATTCTTTATTTGAGTGTGGAGGAGCAACATCCCCCTGAGCTGCCCTGCATCTGGAGGGTTTGTGCTCGTGGCTGATCCCCTCCTGTGCAAGGCTCACACGCTGTCACCCCGCTCTCCCACGGCACAGCAGCTCCCAAAGGGACTGAGCACCAGTACACCAAGGTGTGAGTGTTAATTATTGCCTTTGGAAACCATGGCAGGAGCCACAGCCTTTGGAGTGACTCTGCTCCCTGTCATCTTCCCACCCACAGAGTTTCTTTTTTTCCAGAACCGCTCACAGTTCTGCTATAAACAGGACATTACTCACCAGCTCTGTATCCTGTGAGTGCATTTAATTAATGGAGCCTTCAGCCGGGGTACCCGGTCCCACAGGCAACAACCAACACTTCCAAATGCCTTTGAACTCTTGGCTAAGTGAGGCTGAGGAGTTGCTCGTCCCTCCTCAGCACCACAGACTTTGTAAACAAAGGCTCTGTTTATTCCTCTGTCAGGGTTTCTGGATGAGTTTGGGGCAGACCCACAGCTGCTGGGAGGAGCTCCAGTGTCCAGCAGCTAAAGGGATGGATGCTTGGGGAAGAGGTTGCCCAGGTGGCCACAAACTCAGGACAGTGATCCAACAAACTCTGAATCCTCTGCTCCTGCACAAGGGGTTAACCAGGGGCTCAGGAGATTTGGGATGGTCAGGAGCACAGCCAGCCATCACAGCCGTCCTTGAAGGTTCTCAAATGCGAGCAAGGCTGCAATTTTCAGAGCTGGAGCAGCGAGATATTTTTATAAATACATAAATCTTTTCAAGGAAAAACAAATATAGGGAAAAGAATGTAAACATTATTGTAAAATGCATAATAAAATGTCTGTTGTTTGTTAATTTTGCTCCTTATTATCCAGTCTATCTGTACCACCGATGTTGAAACTTTTGCCTTTTAAAAAAAAAATTTTATACTCCCTTATTCATTTAAAAATAGTTTCCTGCATGTTATATGAATAAGCAAAACCTAAGGTCCTAAATCCAGGGGAACTTTGAAGTATGAAACCCACGGTCTATGGGAACTATGTTTTCATTAATCAAAGTAGATGTTTCTAAAGCCATCAGATTTATCATGACTGGATTTCATATGTGAAACCCAATATACACACAGACATACACTGCTTGTCCTTTTGGATTAGTCCTGACCTTTTACTCTCCTTTCTGAAGGATCTGCCTTTCCTCAGAGCGGGGCTGCCCTGCCTTGCCAGAGGAGCCTTGACAAAGCGCGTTTCCAACTCTCCGCTTTCCGTGTCTGACTGCGAGTCTGGGCTAAGGTCAAAACATAAATGATTAAGTGTATTTATTAAACTCTGCCTTTGCCTTGAATGCTCCCAGTGCCTGTCAGATGCCATCCAACTGCAGATCCCTGCTGCCAGCACACCTGGCCACCAAACGAGAGGCTCCACAGCCCCACGACCCCAAAAGATGAAAGGAGCCCCCTAAAAACCCCACAACACTGCCAGGAGCCTCCTCCAGCCCTTGCTGAGCTCCTGGCTTTCCCAAATCATGGAGGTTAGTGCAAGGACATGGTTTAAAAACTGGAGGCAGGGGTGTGACAGCCACCCAAAGCACGGCTCCAAAACAGAAAACGCAACGCAACGCGCGGTTGGTGTCGGCAGGGAAATTCATGTCGTGGTACCAGAATTTGGCAGCGTTTTGCAGGACCAGAAGCAGAAGACTTTGTCATCTTGCCTTAAAGAACAACACAAGAGGCTGGGACACAGGTGGGCACAGGTGGGTGCTGCCAGAGATGGCACCCACAGAGAAGGTGCACCTCACCCACAGCCTGAGGAGCACAGTGCACTGTGAAAAACCAGCTGAGAGCATTTTTCCAATATTGGATGCTCTTTATTTAGCTGCCTAAAAGCAAAAAGAGATGGAATCTACAGTAAAACTGGATGCTATTACGGTTTTGAAAACAAAGTAGCCTTTTGTAATAGAATTAATTTCCAAGAAAAAAGCGCTCCCCGTCCCCCTTTGAACAGCAAGATTCGTGCATATTTTAACGCTTTACAGAATCAGAACGCCTGGAAAAAATCAGGAATGCTACAAGCAGCCCCAAGCCCCCTTAGAGATTAACATTTTTTTATATTTAATCCTGGCATAAAGCAGAGTGTCCTGAAGAACCCAGGGCTCTGCACAAGCCTGAGTTACCAGGTATGAATCTGCACAGCAAAAAAAACCCAAAAAACTTCACCTGATGTTCTTTCAACCTCCAGGTCTGGAAATTTCATTAAAAAAGGATTCACTAAAGATCTTCAGCACTTTTTAGTTTTTGCAAGGTTGGAAATGTTTTCTTGTGGTATTCACATACTTATAATTCTCAGTCCTGTTTAAAATTAGAAAATCCAGTAACTTTTTTTTACCCTCCTAGTAAAATTTCCCACTCTCTGAAGATCTACGACTTAGCTAAGCTTACAATAAGATGATTATTGAGATTTTCAACAATGCCTAGGAAATTTAAACACACAACGAATTCCATTAAATCTCAGTGGAGGCTTTTTTAGAGGAGCCTTTATTTTGTTTGACTTCTCCTCCGAATAAAAGCGGCGATTTTCGGATGCTGAAGCCTTTTGTGTTGGCCTCGGTGGGGAAAACGCTGTGTGAGATGCAGGAAGGATACATCTGGTATTTCTGTGACACCACATAATGATCCTTCTTTCTCTATATGCCAAGTCATTCCTGAACTCTTGGGAAGAGGTTTGCAGCCATACCCTGTCTTAACGAGGTAGGAATATGCCAATTCCACTGCAGGGGCTGGAATAATATATTACTTCCCTTAAGAAAACAGATTTATCTTGCTTTATTATCAATCTCGTGGCATGTGCAAATGCATAGGTACACACACATGTACAAAGGACACATAATGGATTAGAAAAGGCTCATATTTAGCCACAAGTAAGGAAAGATCTGACAACTCATCGGGGTTTTTGGGATAACCCAGATCTTATGTTACACTTCAAGACACAAGCGTGGATTTGTCATCTTGCTTGAGCCTTAGTGGTGACTGTGTGAGCCAAGGAATTTAATTCTGATTGTTTCACTTGAATTAAAAAACATAAAATAAAATCTTAGTGTTGAAAAAACATTGGAACTGTGCTATGTACTAATATATCACTGAAACTGTAACAGGAGACTCCTTCTTGTGAAACAGCAACAGAGTGTGTGGAAAGGCCAAGTTCATCATGGGTGCAGTTGATCTGCAGCTGAATATTGGGGACACTGGATTTTGGAAACCTGCTGCAAAGGAGGGGTGAAGGCTTCCCCATCCCAACCCCAGCTGGATGGAGCTGCACAGCAGGGATGGATGTGGCTCTGTGCCCAAACCCTGCCCCAGTATCCTCAGCATCCTCCACACAGAATTCTGCTGGGCTTTGGGTCTCTTCTTCTTTACAAGTCATTTGCAGCCTGAGAGATGCTCACAAGCAAGGGGAGATAATGGGCAGTTCCCTGTCAGCCAGGAGGGAGCTCAGGGCAGAGCATCTGTGGGGAAGCAGCTGAGCACCGAGGCTCCGGAAACAAGAAATTTGGTTTATGTCACTAACAACCCGTTAAGAGAGAAACTGGAATATTTTTTGCATTATAAGAGCAAATATTTCTCTGGTCTCGTATCACCTTCCCCAGATGAAACATTTCACAACCCAGCTGACTTATAAACAAATATTTTAGAAAGCAAAATATTTTCCTAAGGTGGATCACTGATCCCACTCGGAGCTTCCAAGTAGTAATTTATTTGTCTTACCTCACTGTGAGATAATGTGCACGCTGGTTCCAAGCTACTGTCTGATCACTGCTTGGACATGGGATAAAGAAATCTCACTTGCAAACACCAGGCACTCGCTGGGTGTCTGGGAATTGGTCACAGGGTGACTCTTCCTGCTGGTTTGTGCCCAGCTCCTGCAGCACAAGGTACAGAATTCCAGAATGGTTTGGGTTGGGACCTTCAAGACCATCCTATTCCAACCTGTCATTGTCAGGGACATCTTCCACTATCCCAGATGGCTCCAAGCCTTGTCCAGCCTGGCCTTGAGCACTTCCAGGGATGGGGCAGCCACAGCTTCTCTGGGCAACCTGTGCCAGGGTCTCACCACCCTCATGGGAAGAGCTTCTTCCTAATAATGAACCTTCTGCCACTTCTGTAGCAAATCTCACTGAGTTACCATTTAATTTATTAGGACTATATCCAACAGGATGAGCAAAGCCTGCTGGAATCACAGTTTCCCTTCAAGTATTTTGATACATTTCACAAATAGGACAAGATGGATTCAGGTGTTAAAGCAGAAAATGATGGAAATGTTTGTGTTTGGGGGAGCCGAGCAGCTGCCACCAGGATACAGCACCATTAACTTCAGGAATTGTTTTGGAAACTCAGCAACTTCTTAACCAAGTGACCAAGACCAGGGAATGGAGAAGAGGTTACAAAACCCACCCAAAGCACTGAGGCAAAATGAGTTTTCAGGGCTGATAGAGAGAATTTTATTGTTTACACCAGGGAAGAGCTGGAACATCGAGGTTTAAATAACTCACCAAGGTGACCACAATGAAATCTACCTGAGGACAACCCAGTGCAATGCCACATCTTCCTACAAGGTGTGAAAACACGGATGGGACCTCCAGAGCCACTCCTGCCCTGGCCAGGCAGCACATCCCAGGTACTCTTCCATCACCTCTGAGCAATTTGGAAATCGCTCGCTCCAAGTCTCCAGATCCTCCCAAAAACACCAGAAAAATGTGTTTCTTTAAGGACTACAGAGAAACGTGAAATTTTATGTTTAGAAAGTAATAAAGACTCAACAAAACCTTAAACTCGTTTCCTTGTAATCCTTCCAAGTCAGGGAAGATAAATTTCTTTGGCCCGATTCTGAATTCATTAAAAGCCTGTGCCAAGTTGCACGAGCAAATTATCTGAGCTCCAGCAAGGACTGGACCTACAAAGCACTGGAACCTCTGGTGCTGAGCCAGCTTAAGCATATACTGACTTTTAAGCATGCAAACAGCCCCAGTGCCTTCAATGGGAGTATATATGCTGAAAGTTAAGTGTGTGCTTAAGTGTGCTGCTGGAGCGTGGCCAGAGCACTCGGGAACTCACAGCACCAAGGTCTGATCTCCTCCCAAACCCCATCCAAAGGCAGGGATTTCACTGCAGCCAAGCAGGACGCGGCTGGGCAGGAGCCAGCAGCCCCTGAATGAAGTTTTCCCTCTGCATCCATGGAGGAGGTTTTGCCCTTGTCACTTGTGTTATCCGTCAGGCAATCTGGTGGCTGGATAAGGCAGAGCGACGTCGCAAGGTGAGATGATGGAGTGAAAAAATGATCGCGGCTGGCACGTCCCAGCCTAAGGCTCTCGGTCATTTAACTCATCTCCCTCTCATCCTCAGCACAGACTCAACTCAAAGGGCAGGGGAGTCACCCTTCCCCAAGCCTCAGGTTGGCTGCAGCAGCTCCAAGTGCAAGGAGGAATCAGGCAGCTGTTGGTGGCTGACAGCAAAGCTTGCAGGAACAAGCAAGAACTCCTCAAAAAAAAAGAGTCACACAAGGTCTTTGAGTGCCTTGAGTGACAACAGAGTTTTTGCACTTGGCAGTGGTGCTGACCTCCTGCTGCAGAAATCACTAAAGGTGATTAGAAGGGTGTGCCTGTAGGGCATCACCCTAATGGGGACGAATTAAAAGGCAAATTTTCCTTACTCTTTCTTACTTTTCTTCCCACAAAACCAGGAAAAAGGCAGAAGTGGGTGCGTCAACCCAAAATAACGCCAAATAAATCACAGTCAAGAGGAAAGTCTGATAATTCACGTTGTTGAATCACAGTGTGCCCTAAGTTGGAAGGACAAGAACTGGATTTTTCCAGTCAATTCTTTTTTTCTTCCTTCAATAAACCCCATTTTGGAGCACTGATGGCACGGATGTGCTTTGCTCTGATTTATGATGCAATGAAGCCTCTCATGTCATTTGGGATGGACCATTTTACCAGGAGTCACCTGCTACAGACAGAGGGAAGAAGGAGATTTTGGTGGAAGTCCAAACCATGCCACCCCAAATCCCTGCCTGACCCAACAGATCTCCCCAGATCTAGGAAGAACCATTTGAGTTTTCACAGCACTCTAACCCTGTCCTGGGATGGTTCAAGTGGTGGTTTCTCACTTCCCACTTCCCCAGGAGGTCCTGATTCAGCTTTACAGCACCTTCAAAATACACTTTATAGCAACTAACTTAAGGATACCAGGAAATGTGGGATCATCCACACCTGGAGCTGCCCCAAAACACAGGAAAGAGGAGCCCCAGGTCTCTCCTCGTGGACAAAAACATCTAAAACCAGCACTGTGACTTTCTGGGTTGCAACACCTAAATCCTGCTGCAAAATCAGCTTCAACCCATGAGAATATTTTGATGATTATAGAGATGCTGCTTGCAAAGGCAAGATGGGATTCTGAGAGCTGCAGTCTACCCTTCTTGTGGACAATAAATATTCCACTTAAATCATGGCTTGTACATATTTGAAAGGATAAACCTGCTACTAATAACCACGAATCAAAAGAGAAGATTCCAATTTTTATGCCAGAAAGCTAACAAAAATCTTCAGTGTGTTATAAACAAGTATCCATCATTATAAACTAAGTTCAGCATGTAAAAACCCAAAGATGGAGTTTATTGTCTTTAATGGCTGAGAAATGACAAGAGTGTTTGGTTGAAAAGGAATTTAGCAAGAAGTAGCTCTGTACAAGAACCAAAATCTGTCTTTAAACAAGAAAATCACTGCTGACAGTTTTACAGTAGAATTAAGCTGCGGTGAACTCTCAGAAGTGGGGCTAATCACAAGTTTCTGGGGAATTTAATGTGGAAAAGAAAGCTGATTATTAGGGAGACTGATGTAATTCAGGTAGAAGCTGATCCCATACCTTTTCCAGACTAAAATTATGAGTGAAACCACTGATGTTTAGCAGAAGGAATTGCTCTCTGCAATTGGAATTGCTCTCTTTGGGGGAGATCTATGAGCCCACTGGATCCAGAGCTGCTCCAGCTCCAATCATCCTCCCAGCAGCTCAAGACTTCAGCAGGAAAAACTGCCTTTAAACCAGAGAGAAGGAAATCCAAGGAGGTGAAGAAGCTGATGAAGATATGAGAGGGATGCAGCGCCCGTGATGACGTGGCCGCGTAAATTCAAGGGGAAACATTTCCTCCAGTGGGCAAGCTCAAAGGTGGAAGTTCTCCAGGGGGAATCTCTCAAAAGCCCTGGACAGCAGCAAAAAAACACGACAAGAAACTTGCCAAGTGTTTTAGTGCCGTGCTGAAAGATCAAGGTGAAAGGAGCCTCTGCGCTGGAAGCCTCGGAACAAAGACGGAATTTCCTGGAACGGAGCGTGGAGCTGTTCAAACCCATCATCCCAGCTGTGAACTGAAGAAATAACAATAATAACTTCATAGAGAGAGAGAAGGAAAAGTGAAGGGGGAGAAATGAAGTAAAGTCTTTTGCCAGAGCTAGGTAACACCGGCGTCCCAATCTGCAGATTAATTTAAATCAAGGAACGAGAAAAAAGAAAAAAAATCTGCGGGACGTGAGATGAAGGGAAGGAAATATTTCTAAGCCCATTAAGTGACCAGATTGGGAATGTATCCTGGGAGAAGTCACTTCTCCTAAGCACAATTATTACCTTTGATACATTAAAAAGCTTAACAGAGGCACGAGGAGTTTCCTACATGGAGAATAGATTCCAAAAGTCTGCGAGGGCACGTTCAAAGCACCGGGGGAACGGCGGGGCAGCTCTGGTGTCTATCAACCCATGTTTATTGATGTTCTTGCTAGCTGAGGCAAGGTTTGGGAACACGGATCATAACACCATTTTTATACCCTATAAAATACACTGTGAAGTGATGAGAAATGGGAATTGCTGAGCTGCACCAGGCAGGTCCTTTAGAAAGGAGTGTGCTTTTCCGTGAGAGTTTTTACGGCGCGGAGAGCAATTCTCTTCTCGCCGTGAAAAAAAAAATAAAATTGGGAAGCCTCCAAGGCATATGTTTCACAAATCTCCAAGAAGTGGAAAACAAGATTCCAAGAGGAGAAGTGTGAGAACAGAAGTTCAGGGCGAGCTTCCTGTGTGTCCCACACTGGGGACAGACGGGGCAGGAACCAGCCCAGGACATTTGCAGCCTCCCCAGGCTGTTTGCCTCATATCTGGTGTTAGGATGAGATTTGGGATTGCACTGGCAGCTGGTTATTCTCCCTGTAATCACAGCAGATTTCATGTAATTGCATTCAAAACAGAAGGCAAAAATGGAGATGTTTAAGCCCACCTGCATTTTCTGCTCACTCGAGCAGAGCACTGCCTTCCCATTCCAGGGGAGAATTAACATCTTAGCACCTTGTTTCTCCAGGACATTTGACCTTTGCAGCTCCACAAACCAAGACACTGGCTAATTTTCATCTAGTTGGACACTGTTAGGGAACTGCTGAGGAAGAGGGAGACGTTGGAGGCGTTTTGGTGAAATATTTAAACTGGAGAGTTGCCACTGAGCTGAAGGCACCTTGTCCCCAGAGCCCCTGAGGCCCTGCCAGGTCTGGGGATGATAATGACTTTCATGGGAATAATTCCATCTTTTCCAAAAGTCAGAGCAAAATCCATGCCCAAAGCTAAACACTCCAGTTCATGAGGTGGGACAAGGGACAGCATCACCTGAGAAGGTTATACCAGGATGATCTTTTTTTGGGAGATGGGAATATGGTTGTAAGGATTATTGGAAATGTTTCCAACACACTGAATACTGTAGAAATCAGAGTTAAATAACTTTCCAGCTTTATGTCTGAGTCTTGTTGATGCTGCTCTACCCAGCCCAGGGAAGTCACCTGTCCATGTTAAGACTCAATTTTCTCCATCTGTCTCATAGACAGGAGCTACCTGACTTCAGTTTTCCAAAAATAAATATCTGGGAATGCTCCGAGGTCGCAGCAGTAAGTCAGTCCATACTGCTGCTCACAGAAGACCCCCTGTAGTCAACAATATGACTCTGGAACACCTTGAAAATCCAAACCAGATGAGTTCTGTGCCCATCTGCATCAAAAAAAGCTGCCTTTTTCCAGACTGTGCTGTTGTTAGGTCAGACAGCTGCAAGGCCCTGGCTTCTGAGGGATGAGCATCAAAAGTTTTCAGCAGCTTCAGAGACCCCATCCTAATTCTCACAGCAGCAGAGACAAACAGCCCTAAGCTGAAGTGGCAATCTCACTGTTCACACAGAATGCAGTTCACCTCTGTGCTGAGAAGGCCAATATAACATTTAAGACTCACTTTCAGAGCTTAGCAAGACTTAAGTGGTGCACAGACCTAAGACCAGCCTTTGGCACAGGAGGGGATTTTACTCCCAATAAACTACCAAGAGCCCACAGTGCAAATTTCTGCAGGACCCTTTGACAGGATGACAGCTACAGAAACATAATAATCCAACACACTTGTAACCACCAAGTCCACCTACCCTCCTCCTATAAATAACAGGTCCAAGACAAAGGAAGCGGGAATTAGATGCTTGTGGTGAATTGCAGAGAGCCAAAGACCTTAAACGATACCCAGTACTTACATCTACACTTAATTAGGAGTGAAACTGCAGACACGAGACCTCAACATGTGGTATTCGCATGTGGCCTCAGAAACACTGTCAAAGCCAGTTTTCTTAAGGTTGAAACATGGAGGCTGCGATGCAAAGGGGAAGTTTGGAGGTGCCTGATGGACATCCCTGGGTACCACGCTGTGCCCAGCAGCTCCAGCTCTGCCCTTACAGCCCCACAGCTCCAGAGAGGTCCTGAGGTGTCTTGTTGGCTGCACTCACTGAGCAGCTCAACCTCAACGAGACACAATCTGAAATTCAGATGTTCATGTCAGGACTAATAGGAAACAGGACACAGCTACAGCACAACTCCAGTGGTCCAAATTCTGGTCTCAGTTACGACCTGGCGAGTCCAGTGAGAGCTCAGGGAATCTGCATTCTGTTGTGCTTTCATGATTTTGTCTTGTAGACTTAAAAATAAACTTGTAACTTTTTTTTTTTTTTGACCCTTTGTAAACTCCTAGCTTGATTTTCTCCAGGAACAGACAGAGATTTGCTTGTTATCCTGATATTACTTGACTTCAGAGATGCCTGCAACCAAGTCAGGGGTCTGCTGGTGAAATCCCAGTTCCACCAAAACCAACAGGAGTTTTTTGCCAAGACTTTCAGGGAAGGCAGAGTTTCAAAGAGAAAAAATACATCAGAACACAAACAAAAGCTTTTCTACAGATATTTTAAAGGGATTTTAAAGAAGGTATTCTGAGAGTGCAACTCAGTGGATGTCACCATCACATTGTGGATGAACAATTCATAATTTCTACAAGACTGTAGTGAGTTGGACAAGCTCTCTGCGAACAAAACCAGAGACATCTGCAAATCGGATTTAAAACCTTTTTTTTTTTTTTAGACAAAATGATTAAAAGTTGAAGAAACACTTCCATATGGAAGAATCTTACCCCAACAGGTCACCACAAAGACACTTCAAACACAATAAAACAGGAAGTGCTAAAAAAAGCATAGCAGCTCACAAAAAAACCCCCACAACCTTTTCCACAGAAAAAATATATGTCACCCTGTGTAGAAAAACCATTTGGCAGCATAATGTGTCTTTAATCTGCTCAATTTGCTTATTATAGTAAAGGGTTAGAGGAATTTTCAAGCAGTGGCCAAAAATACTACAATGATATCCTCCCCTTGCAAAGTAAACTTACTTCAAGTGAATTAACTTCTTCAACTGAAATATTTCAAAGCTGAAAATGCCCCCACTGGAAAAAAAAAAACAACAAAGCTCTGGGCCACAAAGGATGGTTCTACTGCTCCAAGCCAGGACCAGCAGTGTCTGCCCAAGCTGGGCCGTGCCAGGCTTTGCTCCTGGGCAGAACTTGAGGTAGGGGAGCAGCAAACACCCAGCTGAGCTTTTCATGTGCCTCTTGTTGGATTTTAGCAATGCAGATGCACTTTGAGGCAGCAGGAAAATAAAATATCCCAATATTTCTCTACCCTAATCCTGATGGTTGCATGCACAGGGCTGGGAGTGGAGCTCTGCTGGCACCAGAGCCAAAACCAGGATTACCCCATGTCAGAAACAAATTGATTCTGAGCCTATTGATCTGCCAAATTGCTTATCAGCTTTGAGAGCCTTCAAAAGTCAAGACAAATAGTTAGAGGGGATGGAGTTGACCCAGGGAAACCACGTTCCTTTTGTGTCCACCCTGACGCAAAGGGGCACAGGGTGATTTTAGTGACCATCGCTCCTGATCTCTGCTCTACTGACCCAAGTGTTTGCTCATGTTAAAGCTGATCATTTATACAAATGCATGGCAATTTTCCATCTTATCTACAGTTAGGAAACTCTGTGGCACAGCTGGGCACAGCACTGACCCAGGGCAAAGCAGCATCCCCTGCTCTGGCACTACACAGATGCCTGGAGGAGGCCAACAAAGATAATAAGAGGAAAAATTAAGGAAATCGAGGCTGCCTGCTCTTGATATTTAATATCCATGAGCTAAATACACAAAGGTGCAAAAAGCTTAATAGTATTTGTGGCTGAAATTAAAACTTTAGAAGGAACTTATAGTGAGCAGTAATGTATGCAATGACATCTGGGGCTGTAATCAGCAAACTGCTTTCAAGAGCTGCCAAAGCAAACAGCCAAATAACAAATCCACTTTACAGATCATCAATCTGGTCGGGCACTTGCCAAGGTAAATAGTACAAGGCTGAAGTTTGCTTTGCAAACCAGTGAGCTGGGAGTTTAGCAAGGCCTGCTTCCAGGACAGCCAGGCTGGGGCAGGGTCCTCCAGGGCTGGCGCAGGGAGAAGTTCAACAATCTGACATTCAGCCAGTGATCAGGGGGTGTAGGGAGATGAAATGCAACAACATCGGGGATTAAAAAATAAAATAATAAAAAGAGATTCAGGTTATGCTCATAACTCAGTTCACAATGGTGGTTATTAGTGCTGGTACAACTCAAAGCAAAGCCCTGGCTGAAGCAGAGTTTATTGTAATGCTGCTTTGCAGACTGGGCAACACTTCATGGGAACTCCAAACCTAAGACTGAAAAAAATTAGTAGGAAATGAACCTTCTTTTATTTTCAAATGAGATAAAATCTGGCTCCAACTACCATATTTTACATTTTAGTGAAGAGGATATAAAACATCAAACAGTGATTTTCTTTTTTCATTATGAATGCAAGAAAGATAATTTATGACGGCTGCAAAACATTTATTTAAGAAGTAAAGCCTTTATGTTCTGTATACAATTTATAGGGCTGTAAAAAGAAAGAAGTGGAACAACTGCAGCCATAACATGTGCATTTATGAATAATAATTGTAAGTCCATTTCACTAAATACAACTTCTGCTTCAGAGTTCATGTCTCAGTTGATTGGGAAGTCCTCAAGTGCAACCTCAATTTTTTTTAAGCTTATACTCTTGGCTGGAAAGGGAGCTCAAGACAAAATTGCTCAGCAGTTTATGTCAAGAACTGGACAGAATAATAGCACAATGAATGTGTAATATTGTTCAAGTGGTGAGAGATGGCATATTCCTGGTGGAAATTGCTTCAGCTCTGTCTTCAAGCACAATTATTTCATTTTTGCTGCAGTCAGAGGGTTGCAACACAGGCTGAGGAGCCTCCAAGCCAGGACACCCCACGCACGGCTCCTCATCCCTCACCTCAGGGCGAGACAGAGATGGACTCATTCCCTCATTGCAACGAAAACCCATTGCTTAAGTGCTGTGTTGATAAACACGAGCCAAATGTGATGAAACTGGCCCAATATTTACTGCAGGAAAGGTGACCATTAGCACAGCTGGAACACCACGGGCTGGGGCCATGCCTGTGTGTTTGTGTGGGCACTTAAATGCACAGTTACTCTTTTTTTTTTTTTTTAATTTATTTGCTATTTCTCCTGAGGAACAACACACAGCAGGGTGAAAGCTGCAGGTGGTTTGTCCTTCAGTGCTCAGGAACCTGTAAAAGGGTTACCTCCAACCTCATCCTACCCCAAAGCCCCAGCAGCTCCTTCTCCCCACCCTAAATCCCCAAGAGTTCCCACTCCACACCCCATGGTTTGATCCTTGTCACCTGTTTTGTTTTGGTTTTTTGTCACGGTGAGAGCCTCAAACAGTTACTGTGAGATTTTAGCTAATCAAAGCACGATGGAGCATGGGAACAATTTAGAGCCAGAGTTGGAAATAACTAAGTGGATCCCCCACAGGCACAAAAAAATATTCTGATGACGAATCTTTCACACTAATCAAGAGGTCCTGTGCCCATAATGAGTCGAGTCTCACGATGGTCCGTGTGGAGTTCCCAGGGGGTTTTTATGACACTGCTTTGAAGGGCTCAGGCCTCCTTTGCCACAGAGGCATTTTCCTCTCTTTATCCCATAGATTGTTCTGACCCCCAAGAGCTCCCTGCCTTCTGTCCAGTGGTCATCTCCCAGCCACCCACCTCCATCCTGGCCTCAAGCTCCAGCTCTATTCAGCTTAAGCCGACCCTCATCTTCCCCAGGGTTTTACTGACAGGGTTATTTTTCTATTTTGGGAATTTCCCCCCTTTCTACTTCTGTAACAACTGAAGAAAACCAGCATCTGGGTATCACAAGACAAACAGATATGGCTGCCCCAAAACCCTCTCCAGCTTTCAGAGGCTTGGCAGGAGCCCCCTCTGAGGAGCCGCCGGTGGCCAAAAACACTGATAAAAAGGATGTGTAACTCCTCAACACTATCCATGATGGAAACAACTTGCAGCTCTCGCTGGAGGTCAGGACACACAAGAAAACAAGGCTACATGTGTAGCAGATTACAACAAACACATGGCCGAGGTGGACTCGACAGATCAAATGTTGGAATCGGACGATGACACATGGAAAAGTGGAGTTCAGCAAGGAGGACCAAAAAAAAAAAAAAAAGAAAAGAAGCAAGGGAGAGCCCATATGTTCAATTAGCGAGATACAAAGCTTTTGTTGTATACCAAAAATAGCAAATAAAAAAGTCTGTTGTCATTTTGGGACGGCCAGATGTGTTTCATTTCCAGCTTCACATCTGAACGTGTGGACCTGCCGGGAGATGAAAGGGAGGAAAGTGTGGCAATGGCTGAAGGGTATAATTACATCAAAACTCTTCCTTCCAAACAATGGGTGATCGCGCTCCCCCGCACCTTACGCGGCCCAGCGCCGGCTGCTCTGCATCCAGCAGGGTTTTACAGGGTTTCACAGGGTTTTTTACCTGTTTCCCAGAGCAGGGAATGCTCCTTCCAGACTTTGTCTCACCAGCAGGACCCTTCCTCGTGCCAACGCTGCCTCTCATGTGCGGCCAGCCCAGCACCTTGGCTCCCGTGGTGGTGGAATGACATCCCACAGGACACACAGGCTGCTCAGTGGCCAATTCTTGATGGTTATTTTGGAAGATCCCACCTTTTCAGAGAACAGGCCCAGGGTTTGTACCTCCTGAGCAGACTCTCAAAGGGCAGGAGTGGATGCCAAGTCACGAGCAGAACAAGAGCTACCTGGCCCATGAGCATATAAAGCAAACACGAGTCTATAACCAATAAACACAACTCACTTAGGTAGCACTCAAACAAAACCAGATGGGCTCATCTACTGCAGGTTTCCCTTTCCTTTCCTCATTTTTTTCCCCCCTCACTGCTTTAGAATTGAAATTGCATTCAAACAAGGAACGTTTGCCAAGGATGTGACTTTCCAGAGTTCAGGTGCGCTGCCCTGGTTTGACATGTGAATTAAGGCAGGAGTTAATTCCTCCAGCCTTTGGAGAAGGAGAGGAGAAGCTGAATCCCACTGGCAGTGGAGCAGCAGAGCACCTGGTCAGATTTTCCTGGTGGTCACCAGCACCATCTCCCAGCCCACACCTCCCACGCAGCCAACGCGCTTCCCCTCCCGGCACGGCCTGGGGCAGTGTTATTATCTCTCATTCCCAAATGGAAAAACTGAAATATGCAGAGATTCAGTTACATGCCCAGGATCACCCAAGAAGCCTGTGGCTGAGCTGGGATTAGACCTTGGAGCTCCCTAGCCCTTGCCCAGCTCTTAACCACAACACCATCCTTCCTGAGTGCTTTTATGTAGTTATATTTATCTTTATGTAGGGTCATCTTGGCTCCCATTATGAAAAGCACATATGGTTTCCAGTCCTCAAATTGCCTGGGTAAGGGTTAAATATTCAAATATAATGTTATTCCTGGCATTTATGGAGAAGTTTCTCAGTGCTGATTCCAAAATCCCATGGCATTTTTGGAGCTGCTGCTCTCTATCACTGATAGTTATAAACAGGCTTGTCACTTCCATGCCTGTGAATTGATAAAAACAAAGTACTTTATCCAAAGAATTAAAATTAGGCTAAATGATGAGAATGTGGCTACACATTTGCATTTGCTAATGTTCTAATATGAGTTTTATGATCACATAACTGGGATCCACAGAATTACAGGAAGAAGGAAAGCCAGGGAACACTGCTGCAATAACGTATGCACACCCAGCTTAATCCAGCTCAAATTCCTCATGTTAGAGCACTTTGCCATAAATTCTGAACTCATAAACCCCCTCTGGTTTGCAGTGAACAGCTGTAGTACACAAAAGGTTAATCAAAAAAGAAATCACACAAACACCAAAGGCAGACAAACCCCTCTTACCACCCTGATTTCATCGGGTGCTGCTGCAAAAAAAAAAAAAAAAAAAAAAAGATTACTAAAGAAATCCAAATGGCAAAGCCACTGGTCCCAATCTGTACTTAGGGGATATTCAGGGCATTGCCTCCACCTGGGGCTGTGGTTAAGCACTTTATTCCTGATTCAGCTAAACCAGAACTGCCACAGTTCACCTCACAGCCCCTTTGGTTTTATCCAGACCATTCCAGTACCCACCCTGGTGTGCACCCAAACAACTTAATTCTTCCTACTTGCTGCACTGCTGTGTGTAAAGCCCAGGAAGAAGAAGAAAAAAACAAAAAGAAGATTTACTATCACAGTCTATCTTCTGGGTTAGTAATGATTGATGGACTCTGTGTTTATATCTGATTTTTGTTTCCACTCTGTGCAATGTATAAAGGAATAAGAGGAGTCAGCAATAGATCTTGCTCCCAGCACTGTGCTGGGGGACTCCAAGGGACAACAGCTCCTCATCAAATGCCAAACTGCCACCCCAGGGAGGTGTCATTGCATGTCCTGATGTTTTTCAGCTCTTTTAGGAAGGCTGTGGGATGCTATCAGCAGCAGGGTTAGGGGAGCACTGATAAACACACCACAGATGAAGGAAGCTCCATGTTCCCACCTCGCCTGCACCACGTGCAGGTCTCAGATACCACCACCTTGTGCTGCTGCTGCAACTGTTCAGCTCAATATTTTCAAACAGATCAGCCACAAGACCCATCCAGTCAAAACAAGGGGAAAACACATTCCACATACCGAAGACTGTTGGATAAAAACCCTTCCTGCACTCATTAAATACTGTGTCAGACACTCAGCAGGCACCACACCTTTCAAAGGGCTGTCTGTTGACTCCACGGTTGCTAATATTCAAGATACATTTAAAGTAAATAGGTTAGGGAAGCATTTGATCTCATTGCTGCCTAGTGCAGAGTCCAGGCAGGCTGGATTTCCTGGTAGAGTGAAGCATTCTGAGATTCCTTGAAATCTCCACTCGTTCTCCTCTATTCCAGCACTAACACCAGTGCTGCTCTGGGGAAAGCAAACTGCTGTGGAGAACAAAAAATCAGTGTGATTCACTTAACAACTCCTAAGTGTGGCCCCAGCTCAGCAGAGGTCCAGGAACTGACTGTAGCTGTGCTCCAGCTGACTCCAGGAGCCAAAGGCTCAGCCAACAGCACAGGTTGCCCAAGGAGGTGGAAGGTGCCCCATCCCTGGATGAGGCTCTGAGCAGCCTGGTCACTGCAGGAGCCTTTAAAAGTCTCTTCCACTCAAACTTTTCTGTAATTGTGGTGGGGTGTGAGCTCCCACCTCTGCCCCAGGCAGTGCCAGCAGTGCTCACCTGCCTGGCTCTTCAAAAAGAGCCCCAAAGGTCACTTGGGTTCAGTGACAGCTGCAGGAACACCCATTCTGAAAAATTACCTCTACTGCATCCATCTCCTACTGGATCACTGAAACAAGGCAAGAAACACAAAAAAACCTCCAACCCAAACCCACAACCACCAAAAAGTTGTAGCAGCAAAGCTGAGGGGAAATGAAGCGTGGGGCTGGGAGGAGAAGGCAGGGTCAGGGAAGGGCTGGGAGCCTCTTAAACTGGCTTTGCTGCGGGATAAGATGCTCATGTAACTACACCCTTATTAGTGTTATTTTTTTAAAGCTGGATCATTTCACAGATCTGCTTTAAAAACATGTCATAAATGAGATCTGCTGCAATGGAGCAGTAATGTGTGCCTACAGCTGGAGCCTGAGCAGAGCTGGGCTAATTTAGCCCAGCTGAAGACCTGAGCCTGCACTACCCCAAACTTTGCTCCACCACTCTGAAGGGGGGAAAAAGTCCTAATTGCCCATGCACTGCTCTTCCCTCAAATGTAACCCCTGTCTGGAAGATTAATTTTCTTGGTACTAAAGATTAAAAAAAAAATAATAATAAAAAAAATTAAACGGCCCCTCCAAGCCATCAATTTAATTTAAGGTTTTGTTTCGAAACACTTGGACAATTTCCAGATCTTCAAAGTTTTGACCAAAAATAGAAAGCCTATTCTGCAACTGATTTTAAAGATCTGCTCTGTTTATTTACTTATTCTAATATTACCACGAGTGCTCTTTAAAAGACAAAACGACTCCCAAGGGATTCCTTGCTGGAAGGGAGGCACCTGTACTCCTCATCCTCACGCAGGTGGTGATGAGCCGGCAGGGAAATGCCCCTAACTACATAAAGGGATTACCTGGCACTCTTTAATGGGGTGGACCAGAGCCCTTTGGCTTTTTAAGTACCTAAATGGCTGAGAAGAAGTCCTGGCATCCCTGCAATGCCCTGGACAGCGGGCAGAGAGGAGAGGGATGGGAACTGGAACTGGGATGCTGCAAGAAGGACATGGCCCAACAAGACCACACAACCCAAGGCACTGCTGTGCTGGGAGCAGACAGATCCCTTCCTGCACACAGACCCCTGCAGAGGGGGAAGAGAAGGAAAAAAACAACACACCCAGACAGCCTTGTCCTGTCAAAACCTCCGTGTTCTCCCTCTGGAAGAGGCACAACCGCAGCTCCTGCCTCTGCCGCAGCATCCCCAGCGCAGCCTGGGGCAGGTCTCTCCATCTCCTGCTGGAGAAGCTGCTCCACAGCTGTCTGAGCTGCACAGGCACTTCATTCCTCCTCTTGCACTGCAGAGCAGAGCTCACTAATGCCTATAAAACAGTCGGTGCTTTCCACATGCGAGTGTGAGGAGGAGGCAGGGGCGGTGCTGCTCTTTCTTTCAAGGAAATGTTCTGCGGCAATTACACCGCGAGAGACACCCCGGCCCTGCCAAGTGACAATGTTAGGAAAGTATGTAGACAAAAGCCAAAAGACAAAAGCCTTTTTAATTATAATTTTGGCAACTCGAGCAGTGTTTCATATTTACGAGGCTCTGTGCAGGCGGCTGGTGCTGCTGAGGGATGCACAGGGCTCGAGTGAGGTTTGGGGATGGGATGGGAGATGGGATCTCAGCAGTTCCCCTGCTGGGATGGGACACGAACCTGAAGGAGGAAAAATGGGATGGGGAGGGCAGAAGAAGTGCTGGCACTCCTGTTGGATGGCTGGGATGTGGCTGATGGAGTCAGGATCCAGGGATGCTCAGCCAGGATCCTCCCTTCCTCACCATCCCCCTAAATATTTGTTTTATTCCTGACCTTCTTGTTCACACCCTGGGCTAACACTCCACACGTTTTAAAAGCCATTCTTTGATTTACAGGTGTTCTTCTGAGGGGTTGGGGTTTCTGCCACCCTCCTGGGCAGCACCACAATCTGTCCTACCTTCACCCACCACGATTGCAACTTCTGCTGCTCTGCCACATCTGCCTTTTGGCCACGTCCTGCATAAATAATGTACTGTGGAGACAGAGTAGAGTTACTACAAGGCATTAAATCTTGCACTTCCAGCTTCACACAAGTTTTCAGGGCTGCTGGGCCTGGGGCTTGTTTTGAGTAGCCCAGAGGGGGGAAAAATCCACAGAGTTCCCATGATATATGTTAAAGTAAGCCGCTTTTTATTTCAATTTGGGGAAAGTTAAGTAAAGCAAACCCTCAGATCTAAGCTACAGGATTGAAGGGACAGGTCACAAGGAAGCGAGGAAATTCAACCATATCCACATGAATGACTTAATTTCGGTTTCTAAACCCATATCTGATTAACCAAAGACCTCCATTTTCATCTAGTGACTACATTAAATATAAACAGACATCCATCACAGAGAAAAAAAAAAAACAACCCAATAATTACTATCTGTTGAAGCCATCACTTCCGTGCCATTTGGCAGAGACCTTTCCATGACATCCCCATAATTTGGCATTTTAGGGCAGGGAGAGACCCTGCTCGACTCTGCTGCTGTGGCAACTCACTCCACTCACAGGAAGAGCCAAAAGGCATCTATTTCTCTAAACCCCTGAGCATCAGTGGAGTGTAGTAAAAGCATAAAACTCTGGCCAGATGCTTTGAAAGCCACCAAGCCACTTCTTTTTTTTCCCCCTTTTCTCTCTGAAGCAGCTGCACCCAGCGAGTTCTCTGCACCCTCAAGAGTCAGGCAGAGATTTTTAGTCTGACTGATGGAAAATATAAGGATTTGTCACCAAAGCCATGCTCTGGGAAGTCTTTCAACACTTGGCTTTTGTGCCTGTTCAGATCCTTTTCAGACCTACCATTATCTGTGAAAAATCAGCAGATGGAGCAATGTTTCTCAGAGATGTTTAAAAAAAGCAAAATCAAGTGGGGAACCTCTAACAGATCAAAATGTCACTAATATAAATATATTCTAAGGAGCAATTATCCATAATATTCTTCAGTTTTATGTTCCAAGAGGTTTTTCACAGTTGTCATTAGATGGCACTTTTGTTTGTTGGCTAAGCAAAGACACCAAAATCCAGAGCAATTGCACATAAACAGAATTTCTGGCTATTTCTCCCTCTAAAACTGGTCTCTGTACAGTGAGATTGAGCTCTCACCCAAACAAAGCCATCCTGTGCACTACCAACACAGTGCTCTCCTGACCTCCAAATTCACTTATTTTAATAAAACATGCTGCTCCAGCCAGCTGACATTTATTATGCTTAAGCAACACAAAATAGAAAAGAAACATCTATGACCAGAAACAACCCTTCAACTCCCTTTTATTGCCAAGGTTCTGAAATTCTTTTTTTTTCCCCGTTTTCTCTCTGCTAATAACAGCCTCCTCTCTCCACCTTGGTGCTGCAATATTTCAGAAAATTCCCCCCAAAAAAACCCAATGTAGATGGCAGCTGTGCAGGTTTAAAGCTGAACAAGGCTTTAATTTCAGGGGGTTGAGCTCTTGTGTCCCATTCCAGAGGTGCAGACCCTTTTTCTGCCCCTTAAAGAGCTTTCCTTGTGGAAAGGATGGTCAGGCATTGAAAAGTGGTGACGTCCCCATCCCTGGAGGTGTCCAAGGAATGAGTGGATGTGATGATCACTTATAGTTGGATTTAAAATCTTGGAGGGCTTTTCCAACGTCAGTAACCGTGGGATTCAGAGCTGAATGAATGAGCCACTCTGGGAAACCCTGGAGTACCAAGGGGATGTTAAAACTCACTTTTCAGAGCCATCCTGCTCCAAATTTGGGAGGCAGGCAGGCGAAGCAGAGGAGCTGTGACTTTAAGATCCCCAACCCTTTTCCCCGTGCCCATATATCACTGCTCCATGCTGCGGTGGCTTTCCTGCCTGCTGCTCAAATTTGTCCAATTAGACACGGCCCCACAGGGTGGAATTCAGTGTGAAATGTGCCTACTGATGTCTGCAAATGAACCAACACAGACGTGCTGCTTTAAGGCCTGGAAGTGACAGGCAGAGGGGGAAAAAAAAATATAAAAAAAAAAGCCTGGGACAAAAGCAGGAGGACTGGCTGTGCAAAAGCCTGGATCAGCCTGTTAAGGGATTCCCAGACTCAGCAAGGTAAAGTGTGTGAGCTGCTGTGGCACTTCGCACCTCAAGCTGTGCTGTCTCACACCACTGACCCCTCCATGGCGACATAAGTCTCAAGAAGAAGCCAGGATTATCTGTCTAAGAGTCTTACATGTGTCATGTAAGGTCAGGTGCCAACTGCAATGTAAATTAGTAGTTAAGAGTATTGGTAGCTAGACAGATGCTAGGAGCCTCAATTAGAAAGAAAAGTCAGATTATAAGTAGGTAAGAGATACAAAAAAAAAAAAAAAGCTTCAGGAGCTAAATACCTTAACTGCCTCCAGTGTTGGGGTTTTTTTTTTTTGTTGTTGTTGTTTTTTTTTTATAAAGCACGCATTCCTGAGCTCTCCTAGACTCTGCTTGGAGCATCTCTGTAGAGTCCAAAGTTGGTCTCCATGCAGACAAAAATCCCTGGCACGATGGTGTCAGAAGGAGCAGGAGGGGAATTCTGGAGGCAGGTGTCTTTCTTGGGCAGAGCTCACCACCAGCCATGGCTTTTGCTGCACAGCTGCTGGAAAAGGGGGAGCTGTTCATCCTCTGCCACCAACGGGTCCAACAGCTTCCCAAATACATGTGTAATTTAATAATTTAATAATTTCTGGTTTGAATATTATTAAAGAGGAAGAATGACATCTCTGTCTCCCTGGAGAAAGAGCTCCTTCTCCTGTCCCTCCCAGATCCAGCTAAGCATAGGCACTTACAAGTTGCTCATGTCTTGTTGACCTGAATCCCTTTTATAAATATAAAGACCTCCAATATCTGCAGCACAGGAGGAAAAAAAAACCATGAGCCTCCTTTCAGACACCATGAAAATCAGCGTGGAAAGTCTGAATGCCACATCCAGGTGAGTTTGTGGATGAGCTGGGAAAGGTCCTGCAGCGTTCCACCTCCCTGCTTCAGGAACACAATATTTGCTTTAAGAACTGTGCTAAAAAGCTTTCCTCAGCCTGGAAGGAGCTAAGCAGGCACTTGAGGATGCTCTGGATGTGGGGGCAGAGCTGTGGCCCCATGGGATGGGGGCTTTGGGGAGCACTGGCCCCGGGGGGTGTGTGTGTGACACTGCACAAAGCGTTAGAACACAAGGAAACCACACACTTGGGCTCCTTATCAGCCCGCTCCAGCTTTGAAGAAGCCACTCACAATCCTAAAGTGTTTTTTCTTTTTTTTCTTTTTTTTTTTTTTTCTCCAGGCCAAAAAGACTCTAATGGGCTCCTGAGAGCTCTGTGACACTACAGTAGCACCTGCAAAGGACTAAGGAACACTTATGTCAACAGGGAGTTCAAGGCTAAGGCAAGCACTTCAAAATCCTGAGAAAATTCTTCCAGAATAGTTTTGTGTTTCAGTTTGCTTTGTTTTCAAAATATCCCACTTGAGGGGGGGGAGACACTCCTTGCTATTTGACAAATCATTCTGTATTTTCCCAACCATAAATCACGGAAGGAATTGACAATCTCCTGACATTGATTAAATGGCAGCTGATCCCTCAAATTGTATTACCACTGTTTGTACAACACCTAAGGTTCCCAAATGCTGTTATGGCCTGGACAGACCTATAAAAATCTTCTGGACCTCACCCACGTTTTCTAGCACAGCAAATGATTAGGAACAAATAAGTTCAAGCAGAAGAGCGTGGAACTGAAAATGCTGTTGCTGCCATGCAGATATAACATGTGAATGGGGTAAAAGGGAATAATATAAAATACATGCTCCATGTCAAAGGATAACTGGATTTTTTCTTTAAAAAAAAAAAACAAAAAACAAAGCATATTTATGGTAAAAGTATCACAATGCTACTGTGTGACCTTCCCACCAGAGGCAAAGGCCCTGAACTGCCCTGTGATGTCAAAGGATGCCTAAGACAGAAGCATCAATCACCCAGATAAATGAAACTATCTCTGTGTTTTTACCTTTTTTTCTGTTATTTAGAATCACAGGACAGTTTGGACTGGGAGGAACATTTAAAGGTGATTTAACCCAGACCAGGACAGGGTTGCTCTAGACCAAGCTGCTCCAACCTGGCCTCAAACACTTTCAAGAACCAACTTTTCACCAATTCCTTGATGAAAAGGCTGCTTTTCTCCCTCAATTAAACCTCCGGAAAAGTTCTCCACCAGCCTGGACAGGGAGCAGGGAAGAGGAGATGGGAGGAAAATCCCTTTGGGAGGCAGCAGGGAGGAGGAGCTGCTGGAATAGGGCACCAAGCCCCTTTCCTGCAGGAACAAGGAGCTCTTGGTTATCAGCAGGGACAGGGCTAATTGCAGAGCCCATCTTATGCTCACAAGTTTTGCCACAGGACACGGAGCACAACCAGCTCCTTTGTGATTTAGATCACAAGTTACAGAGATATTATCCTGTGACGATAAAACTTCCCTTCCGCGACAAGCCAGGGCTGAATAAAGGCAAGGGGAAGACTGGGGAATTATTGTTAGCATGAACCTTTTGGAAGGGTTTCTGCATATTTTTGTCACCCTTTTGTCCTTTCAGGAGCTGTGTGGATGGTCATGGCAGGGCTGGCTATGTTATCTTCTGTACTAAATCCGCCTAGATCTGTAGATGATGTCTTAGGGGGTGAAAAAGATTAATAAGGAATCACTCCAATGGCTTTAGGACAGCTAAGAATCTTAACCCATTTAACCTCCCCTAAAACACACAATCAGATCAGAGGAAGTTGTAGGAAACTCATTTCAAAGACTCCAGGCGACACTTTTTAGGTCAGATTTACAAAGCTCATTAGAATGAAGGTCTGCTACTTTAGATTTTAATACTAAGACACACTAAGAAACCCTCTTGCCCCATTTAGGAAAACACACAAAGCAAAGAATGCAAATTTTAAAAAGAAACTTAATCTTAATGCATGTGTTCTACCACCAAATCTGTGTAAAACCCTCCTAGCTTATGTTCTTATGGGAAAACGAGAGAAAACACATAAAAAAGGGACAACAAATGCCTATTTATTGACATCTTTTTATCCTTTCAAGTAGGATGGACAGAGAATGTGATTCTTTGCAAATTATATTTGTTTGGGAAGAAACTGGACTATTTAAGTACTGATTGATCTGGTCCCTGTCCCCTTCCTAAAAATCTGTTTTCCCTGAAGGGGTGAGTGTGGAGGAGCTGGAAGGATGTTCATGGATTTATGGCCACTTAACTGGACCCTCATTGAGGTCAGGTCCAAATCCAGCTATGAAAAGAGGGGAAAGAATGAGGGTGGTGAAATCTCCTGCTCTGTTTTGTGCAGAAAGCACAAGAACTGAAGGTGAGCTCTTCCTGATCTCCTTTGTGATAAGACAGCGCCTCTTAAGTAGAAGAATTAGGACAGAAAAATGGGGAAAAAAAAACCAAGAGGAGCCTGTGATTTCATGGCTTAATATAATTGTATATATCTGGCCAGATTTTGGTCAAAGGGAAATGGTATCCTGAAGTTGAAATAAAAAGGAAGAGATCACTTTGTGCAGTATCAGAATGACAAGCCATCAAAATTCTGTGGTTAATTAGGAGGAAAAAGCCCTGTGTAGAATGAGCTAGATGGCTTGGCAAACTTTATTTTTAATCTTGTGATATCTCCCAATAACAAAAGGCCTCCATGATATATCAAACAAATTTATAAATGTATGATCAATGCGTTTGACATGTTATTTAATTAGGATTCTTCGTGACAGAGACAATATGAAAAACTAGTGTCAACATTCTGACAGTGGAATAAATAAATAGATGTAATTATTTCTCATACTGATCCCTGATGAATTGTAATGTATCAGGCCAGGCTGCAGAGCAGAGTTCTAAGGCTTCCCTAATATGATAGAGTTTGATGTAAGGGGTGTCATGTATCCAATATTTTGCTGTTTTATTAGAATAAAAAGCTCTCCGGGGATTTCAAGTTCAAATGGTCACAAGTCTCCCCCCCTCTCCACTCCTATTGTGCCTAATGCAAGGATAAGCACTGAAATATGTTTAGAAAAATGCTAGTGCAGCTGGAAGAAGCCAAACATTAGCCTGTATGAATCTGAGAAAAACCCAAAACACCCTGGGCTTGCTCAAAATTTACCCCTAAATGCGATATTTTGGTCATTTTTCTCTACCCTAATCCCAGTCTTGGAAGAGAGGTTTGGCCACACGAGCTAGGGGATGGATAAGGACACTTCTCAGGGCTGAGAGTTTTTTACAGGACAAACCCACTCCCTGCAGCAGAGCTGGGCCTCGAAATTCCTTCTGGAGGATCCGGAGCGGGCGGCCAGCACAAGTGTGGCCATTATCACACAGACAGCAAAGAATGCACTATCTGTTCCCTTGGCCAAGAGAAATTAGAGTTAACATTTAACATGAGGGAATGGACTTCAAAGGGACGGCCAGCTGGACGTGAATAACGGCGGGTGAAAAATGCTGACGGCAGGACAAAGCTGCAGGTGGTCGTGTTTGGCCGGAGAGAACATCCGGCACCGAGGAGCAACCCTGNGAGAAGAGAAGAGAAGAGAAGAGAAGAGAAGAGAAGAGAAGAGAAGAGAAGAGAAGAGAAGAGAAGAGAAGAGAAGAGAAGAGAAGAGAAGAGAAGAGAAGAGAAGAGAAGAGAAGAGAAGAGAAGAGAAGAGAAGAGAAGAGAAGAGAAGAGAAGAGAAGAGAAGAGAAGAGAAGAGAAGACATGAGAGGACAGGACAGGACAGGGCTCTGGGGAGCTGCTCTAGGGTGCACACAAGGCAGGGAATCCCACAACGTGGAATGGTTTGGGTTGGAATGACCTTAGAGATTGGCAGATCCATGGGCAGAGAGACCTTCCACTAGAGCAGGTTGCTCCAAGATCTGTAGAAAATCAGTATTTCCACAAAATTCCCCACTAACTCCTGCAGAACCACACTTTCCTCATGGACTAAATCCCAAACCCAGCTCTCTGCACAGAAGGAAGGTCTGAGCCTTTTTATCTTGGTTGGAAAACACTTGAGCAGGTGGGGATGGTTCCTCTGGGTTTATTTCTGGAGCTGAACCACCCCAGAGATCCTTTCAAACCTCCTGATACAAAACCATGGATGTGCCACCTCCTTTCCCAGCCAGCTGCTCCTTCACACACAGGAGATCAACAAATACCCACATTCCCATAAATGACATCTTTAATTAACTTAATTAACTTAATTAACTCTGCTCAGTTTAACACAGGTATTATAATGATACGATTATTACTAGGAGAAAGTGCCAGAAGCAGTGAGAGTATGTAGAAATCATCCTCTCAAGTGAGTTTTGCTGGATTTTTCATTACTTTTAAAGACAGCTGAATGCTCTGATATCTTTGTTCATATTGACCTTACCAAAGAATTTATAAAAAAATAACACCTACAGAACTGGGACAAAAGTAACAACTTGCTGCCCATTTATAATATAAAAACTCATCAATTTTTAACAATTTTGTTTCTCTTCTTCAACTTCAGCCTGAATACAAGGGACAAAAGGATGGCCACCAGTCCCTGAGGGAACATCTCATTCAGAAGCCAAACAGACCTAAAATACTGGCTTCCAGAAGCTCCTGATAGTGGGAAGAACCTGCACATTCAGTACCTGAATTTACCTGTGGATTGTGAGCTAGTCCTGCCCTCAGCTCCCTTCAAAGCAGCTGGGATGGAGATAAATAAATCCTTGACCTGCAGCACAGACAGAACAGGGCCAGAAATACCGGGAAGGGAAGGGAAGGGAAGGGAAGGGAAGGGAAGGGAAGG
>VWZU01004413.1:406760-452497 GCA_013397095.1 Sterrhoptilus dennistouni | reverse complement strand
GGAAGGGAAGGGAAGGGCCACAGTGCTGTGTGGCAGGAATTTAAAATGGAATCTGGATAAGGAACATGAATAAGAACTAACATGGAATAGGAATATTGCTGCAAAGTGAGTTTTAGACAATCCTGCACGAGGCAGCAGGGCAAGATTTGCTGCAGTGCCTGTTTTGAAGTGTTCCCTTAGTCCCTAGGTGTTCCCAGTGTTCCCTAAGCAGATGATGCTAGTTTTAACAAATGAAGCTGGATTAATTTAAAGTATTTAAAGTGATCAGCAGCAACCCTTAGGTTAACAAACATATGCCATTTTCTTCTAAGTTTTGACAAAAACACCCTGCCAATCTGGGTTCCACGGTCAAGAGAGCTACCTGAAACCTTGGCTAACCTGGTTCCTGATACCTTGAGAGTGGCTGCAGCAGCAGCAGCAGCAGCTGCTGTGGGGGGATTAATGGACAGCAACCTTGAGGGAGATGGATTGGGGAGGTCAGGGAGATGCGAGCGGCCGTGACACGTGCCATGGATCACTGTCCGCCCTGCCCAGCACCTCCCAACACCGCAGCCCAGCCCCACTTAGGAGAGCTAATGGGTAAATGCATAAAACTATTAAATGCATGAGAATCCTCTCCTAACGGAATGGGGAAATAGAATGGAAGTTTAAACTGGTTAATTGAATAAACCTCTTAAGGGCAGTGTGGCAGCGCGTGGTGTTTAGCGGTTTGTCCTGGAGGTGCTGCGGGATTCCTGAGCGTGGAGAGTGCCTGGATCACTCTCCCTTCCCAAAAATCAGGCTCAGCATCATAATTATCACTGGGAGCTGCCTCCCTCCACTTGATTTTAAATGCAGAAAGGTCTAAAATCGTTATTGATGTTTAGGTAAAGGCAGTGAGCTCTAAATTCCTGCTGTTCCGAGTGCGGCGCTGCATCAGCCAGGAAATCCTCCTCCTGAGTTAAAGACACCAGGAAGGAGAAAACAAATCTTCCTCCTGCAGCCTGAGTTAAAAGACACCAGGAAGGAGATAAGGAACCAGGAATTCTCTGCTTGCTTACAGGAGGGTGGGTTGCCCTGGTTGGCTTTGGTGATGCTGGAGCCTGAGGATGCTCTGTGAGCAGAGCTGCATGTGCAGCCTTTGAGTATCATCCTTGGATTCTGGCTTTTGCTAATCAAATAAACCTATTTCAGAAGCCTGGGAACTAATGGCAAAAGCATCCCACCAAATACTGCATTTGGGCTTCATTTTGGACTGTTCTGGACACAAAAATCTCCCTGCTGCTGTTTCAGAGGGGCGGAACCTGCGATAATTGATGTTTTGGAGAGATTTCCTGGGCAATAACTGGCTTCTCCAGAGATAAGCACTGCCTTTGGCCTCACGCTTTATCCTCACAGCAACAAGATTACTGCCTCATAAAACAATTGCAAAGCTACAGCACCATTATCCTTTAAACAGTAAAAGAAGAAGGGAGGGAGGGGGAAAAAAATGATTTATGAAAAATACCATGATCCTCCCTAACGGGGGACAGCAACTCCAGTGACAGTAACTAACCTAATGGTGCATTAGGAGAGCACAAAGAAGTAGATTTGGCCACTGAACCAAAGTCATTAAAGATTAGAGCAGCTGGTTTCACAGTTAGGAAGTGCTTTTTTGCCTATCTGAGCACAGGATACCAATGGAAGTTGGTTTATGATTTAATGTCTGTAAACAAGGCGATTCCTCGGATAAATCAATAAATCATCGACGGGACAGAAAACTTGTGGTGCCTTTGAAATGCAGCTCAGCTAAGGAAAAACTGGCAGATTCCAGCCCAAAATAAATCTGCATTCGTGTATTCTACAATAAATGGATGCAGTGAGAGCCCAAAGCATTGCTCTTTTTTATTTTTTTTTTAATTGATGCAAATGCTGTATTTATTTATATGGAAGAAGAGTGTGCCTGGCCACCTTTTATGCCAACAAATTAAAGGGAAAAAAAGAAGGGGAAGAAAAAGGAAATTAAGGGGGAAATAGGAAGCGAAGGAAAAGTAAAAAGTAAAATAAGGGAAATAAAAAGGAAAAGAAAATGGAAAAGGAGAAAAAAGAAGGGAAAAAAGGAAAATGAGGGGAAAAGGAAAAGAAGAAAAAAAGGAAAATAAGCAGGGAAAAGGGAAGGAAAGGAAGAAAAGAAAGGAAAGAAAGAAAGAAAGGAAAAAAGGAAAAGAAAAAAAGAAAAATAAGAAGAAAGAAAAGGGAAAAGAAAAATAAAGGGAAAAACAGGAAAAGAAGAGAAAATCTAATCTCCATCTTTATGTTGCAATAAAGGAGAGCAGCCTTGAAGGAAAGGCACCGACACCATGATCCTTTTTCCCTATGAAATCTTTTGCCCTTTGAGAGCCACATAAAGTTCCCTGTATATTCAAACAGTATAGTCCAAATTCAAAATTTATTATATTTAAATATAACAAATCTCTGCCTGGTGGTCAGAGCACCTGAAAGTGTGGAAAAGTCACAGCACAGCAGATAAAATCTGTTCCTAGCCCTGATAATTATTCTTAGCTCAGATTCACAGTAAGAGGAGCTCCCTTACTGAGAAAAAAAAAAAAAAATTGAAAAAAAAGGACAGGAAACTATTCCATTGCCCAAAAAATAGAGCCTCTGGGATGGAAGGTCACTAAATAAGACCCATTAACTTGTGGCACTTTAGTGACCAAAGGGGAATCCAGGAAAACAGTGCTGGATGTGGATCAAGATGCTCTGGTGCCAGCAGGACACTGGGATATTGTTCATGGGGCACAGGGAGCTCAAACAGAAGTGGTGAGCGGGATTTTCCTCGCCTTGCCTACAATACATATGTTTGTCCAAGGAAGAAATAGCTGGAGCAAGAAGACATGCACGTCTGGTGTCAAAGAAAAGCCTGTCTGTGTCACATACAGTGGGGAAATTGTTCCAGAATAGCTCATCTTTAAAGGAAGATCCCCCCAATAATGCTGCCAAGCTCCGTGGCACTGGGGTTTTTGGCCATGGAAATGCTGCAGCACAAGGAAAATCCGCCCTGGGCTGGGCTTTAAATGTGGATATCTGACATTTCACTGCCTTTTCAAGCCTTGTTTCAACTCCTCTCTTTGTCACCAATGGTGCCATTGAGCTTTGTGCTCCCTCAGATCCCCTGGGTCCAGGAAAAGTGACCATGGCAAAGACAGTGCCAGGTAAGGAACCAGGAGATCAATCTCCGCTAAATAAAGAGTTTGGAAAGAGCAGCGTTTGTCAAATGTTCAGAACTGTGTTCTGGGTCACAATCAGTGAATACAATTAGGTATCAGAGGGTTAAAATGTTTCCCATCTTCATCCTGTGTTGACTATGAATCCACTTATTCCTACAAGTGTGTCTCTCCCACCTCTGACAGTGACATCTCCTTGGGGCACTGCAGCCCCTGCCACACTCACACTGCTCCAACACCTTGGGAAATAAAAGGCAAAGACTCCCTTCAAAAGCCCAAATTCTGGTCTTCATGAGACCAGAAATGCCTGTAATTCACTGGCCAACATTTTTCACTTGTGACCTCTTTATTTGGAGTTCCTGATTTTCTTCATTATGTGTTGCTAATTTATCATAACCTGAAGTGCTTCAAACGCCTTGCACATTCTGACACAACCACGGGCAAGGTATTCCAATGAAACCTCAGGGCTGATTCATTTTCTCTCCCCTCTGACACCAGAGGTTTATGTAATTTAGGAATAACAGAGCTGCTAAAATTAATGGCTGAAGGGCAAGGCATTCTCCTTGTCACATTATATATAATGCTCTGGTTCAGCAAAAGAGTAGCTGGATTATTTTGATTCTTTACTCCTAGTTAATTACAATTAAAAGTAAGACTGTAATTACCTTTCTTGTAAACTTTGGCCTTAACTGCTGAGCACAGCAAAACAGAAGGAGGCTTGGTTAACCTCAGTGGAAAAAAAAAAAAATAAAGGTTTTCTTCTGAAATAGCTGGAGCCTGGGCATTCAGGGAAAACGTTCCTGGGAGGGTGAGACAAAAGGCAAACCAAGAGCCAGCATCACACAGATCATTTATAAACCAGCACAGCTTCAGGTGGGAGGGGGCACAGAGGACTCGCTGACCCCTCCTGGGGACACTGGAGTTCCCCAAGAGCTGCATTTTCAACTCAGGGGAGCTCAATACAAAACCTCCCCTGTTGTTTCCACTTCTCCCTTTTTGTTTATTTGAACAGTTCAGTGCTATTGTCTGCCTGGGGAAAGCAGCAGCAGCTCCCTGGGCCTGCTGCAGGGATCTCCAAGGGATTCCCTGTTCCCCTCTGCAGCCTGGACAAACCCCACACTTTGTGCTGCCAGGAGAATCTCACCATCCCCATTTCCCTTCTTTCCCCTTATTTCTCTCCCTAAATACAGAAGGGACATCCTCAAGGTGTTCCTAACAGCAGCAAAAGGATTTTGCTGTGCACATGGAGGAGCCTTCTGGAAAAGCAGATGTGTTCACACTGGATTGTCCTGAGCAGACCCACGGAGAGGCTCCAAGTGCACTGGCTGAACTGGTCTGCCAGGAAAGAACAATCCATAGGGACTATTTTATCCCATTTTATTCCACTTTATTTGTGCCAAGCCCAACCCAGCCAAGAGCTGGCACTGGAGGGCAGGCAGGGGAAGGCTCAGGGGCTGCCATGAACTCCCACCCACGGTGACAAACGTGCCATTGTGGCTCCAGAGCCTTGGGACACAGGGACAGACAGCAGGGAGGAAGGAGGGAAGGAAGGAAGGAGCTCTGGAAGACAAAGTTGTTCTTTGGACAGCAATTATGGATATTTAGAGCTTTGAATGGACAGTCATGGGATGAACTTTTGATTTCGCAGTGTGTAAACACTTCCCCATCTATGATTCAACACTGAGGATTCTGAGGAACACAGCTAAGCCTCGGAATAGCCTCAGTCTTAAGCACCACTATTTTTTATTATTATTGAGAGAATATCTAAAATGTAAGCACACTAAAAACTCCATTTCTCCAGAATTAGTTAAATTTTCAAGCATTCCATCTTCTCCAGAGTTATTTTCTTTGGTGTCTTTTTTAAATCTTTACAAGCATTTGTATATAGATTTAGTAATAAGAAGTGTAGGAGGGAAGAAACATAAAATAACCCAAATCCCTGCCCAACAAATGCTGCTAGTACATAAACTTTATAAATACAATGTTGGCAGATTCCGATATATAAAAAGGTAGCTAAAAAAAAAGCAAGAGCCATAAATAATGCCAAGTAATAAAGGAGGTGAATGTTTTTGTTATTAGATTCTTTCATTGTATAAATCTGTTTAATAAGCTGGCTAGGAATCATTGATAGAAAACAGACTGCTCGTGGTGTTACAGATCAACCTGTTCTAAATGTTCTTTCCTACGCTCCATGCCAAGCAATACTTTTTACAAATACAATTTAAAAATTGAACGTCCTTTCATCATCCAAAGGGAGCAAACAGCACTAAAAGTCAGCGTGCACCTTTTTGAAGAAGGCACGACACGTGTCTGTACCAGCAGAGCAGAAAAATCTTTGTTTTCTAAGTGTTCAAGTCTGCTCTGCTGTGATGGAGAGTAATTAATACCATACATCTGATTCGTCAAATGTGATCAGTGGATGTGTAAAACTCTTGATTTAAGAAGCCTTATTTCCCAACATGTGTGTATTTTTGGAAAGCCCTATCGTATATTTTTCCTCAGAAGTCCATGTAAAAAAAAGCCTGCAGTAACGTTGCACTGTAATGAAAACTAAATGTTGTGAAATGTTATTGAGGTCAGTGATGGGTTTGTGACGTTAATCTTTGTACACTATTGGTTCTCATTACTGTGGGGTATTTTTGGTTTTCATTACTCCTAGAGGGAAGGACAGAAAAAAAAAAACCCCAAGATGCTGGAACTTGAAAAAGGAATAAACACTCAAATGCAAAAATGAAGATGATAATAATAGTAAAAAAAAAAAGAAGAACCCTTTTGGATGTTTTTGGTTAATAAATTGCTGAACTTAGAAAAATCGCCCACATTAAAAAGTTAAAATGCAAGGCAGGCTTTTGTGTGTTATTATCCCACAGATACTTCTCCTTTACATTTTTTTATTGCTGCATCAACTTCTAGAACAGGTGGTTCAAGTGTGCAGCCCTCAATATCTTCATAATCATTCCAGGTTCTGACCCCAGCCCTGATTTGAGGGAATACAGCTCCAGTTCCCATGGCTCCTCAATTTTGGGAACTTCATTCAATGATTCACCAAGTGGTGCTCAGGAAGACACTGAGGTCTCCAGCAAAGAGCCCATTCTCAGAGTACCTCAGAGAAATTACAGAGAAAATGAAATTAAAAGAGAAATCACATCATCAGAAACAGATTGTCAGAAATAGAAATTCAGACAGGACGTGATCATTACTTGAATTTATGGGGAGTAGATTTGCTCCCAGTGGTAAGAACTGAGGGCAGGAGAGCCTCTGCCTGTGCAGCCACTCCCTGAAATCCCTGACACACTCAGGATTCCCTGAACATCCCATCCAGGCAGGCAGGGAGCTCCCAGGGCATCCTCTGTGGGGACACACATCCCACCGTGGTCCAGGCTTTAAAAACTGAAATGAACCCTTTTTTCAATGAATCTGACCTCTAATGAGATGGGGATTTATCACAGGGAGCCCTCGGAAGGAACAACCTGGATAAAAAGGGTAGAAATCAGCAAACACTGGGATTCCAACCCATCTCTGCCCATCAAACTAACGAGGTGTGCCCAAGCACAAACTCCCTCCAAATGCTCAGGGGCAGGACACAACTCTAAATCAAAATCTAAATCTAAATTTCAGCTCTAAATCTCTGTTGAAATCAGCCCAGTTTGCTGTGACTGGGAGCAGCCACCAGCTGTGCCACAAGGTCCCTCTGCCCATGCCTGGCATCCTCACCCTGGGGCTGGGATGGGATGGGGTGGAAGTTCTGGATCAGGAGTTGATTCCAAAACTCCCAAATCTCCCAAAAGAAGGGAGGACAGATCCTTTTACCCTCCTGCAGTGCCCCGTGGAGGCACAGGGAGCTCAGGGTGCCACTTTCACAGCTCTCCCTGACCCTCTCTCCCCGTGTCAATGAGCACTGTAATACTCCCAGGAATGCAGAGATTTCCTCAAGTGTTGTGCACAAACATCATAATATAATCCTCGGGGCTTCAAAGCCAATCCCAACTACTAATCCCACAGATAAACAAAGCTAAAGCTCCATTTGCCTGCAAAAAATAATGAGCAAACATTAGGGCTATCAGTGCATTGGAGGTCCTCAATCTTTGGAGGGAAGATCTCAACTTTCACCCAATTTGTACAGTGACACTCTAATCTACTGGAAGGTGCAAAACCTCATTAAAATCAGCAAAATCGAGGTAGGTAAATCTTTCAAGAGCAACTCTGCTAAGATTCATAGCTGTGCTCATCTTCATTTCAGAGAGGTGTTTGCAGACCTTGCGCTCCAAGCATGGCACTGCATCCCTCTGCCTGGCCTGAGTGTTTCTCCAGGCTGTATAAAATAAGATTTACAGCTTGAATCCTTACTTAGGGTAGAAAATTATTGGTCAGGTTGTCTCTGACATGCTCAGGCTCTCTCGAAAAGAACAGCATTAAAACCTCCTTCGGTCCCAAGGGACACTGAGATGGGTTTAAGGTCTGTTGCAAAGAACTCTTTCACACAGACACCAACCTGTAGATTTACTACAAGTTTAAGGCATCAACAGGAAACATTCCATGATCCTAGGAGCCTCTATTTTAATTTAAAATAGTAGTTAATTTAAATTTACGATTTTCAGCATATTCTAATTATTTACTTAAAAACGCCTCCCAAAAAAACCCCAAATATAAAACCAAATAACAAATGCTTTTTCTGAATCCAAACTGATATACTGAGCTTTAGGTAAAAGAAGGACTATTTGTAGGATCAGTGACGGCAGGATCTAGTCTGCACGGAAAAGGCACGTGGATCTGGCAATTACAAATGGGTTTAGAGATCAAATGGAAGGAGTTTTGTTGCTGAGATTCAAGTTCAAGGCTCTGGGAGCTGTGTACAACACAGACTTTTACTTATCTCTTCCAGGAACAGCACAGTGTAAGGGAAGCATAAAGTAAATCCCCATTTGCTAATCTGGCAAATGTTATAAAACAGTTTAAAAAAAGGAGAAAACCCCTGATATTTGTCTGGTTTATCTCACTTCAAAGATCATGGAGCAGGAGAAGGGATTTTGGAGATGTAAGGAGAAGCTATTTTTAAAAAGCAGCCACAGGACTGTGAAATAAGATGTAGATTTTATGGGAAAAAAAAAAAAGTACAGAGTTTTTGGCCGCCCTGCATCTCCAAAATTCATTATTTCAAAGAATTCTTGAGGACAATTAATGAGAAGTGACCACGAGACTTTGACCAGGATCTGATTAGGAAATGAGACACAAAAATTTGGCACAAAATGGGTGATGAGGCTTCAGCCACTGCCAGGACTGGCTGAAGCCTCAACTCACCTGCTCACACTCGTATCTGCTTGTGGCACAGAAGGAAAACAAGGGAGAAGCCAAGAGAGGAAAAGAGAAATTCAAAAATGGAAATGCAGAAGTGGTTTCACCAGGTGGCCCCTGAAATGAGAGCACCCAGCTCCATCCCTTTTCTCTCAGCTCCAGGAGCTGAGGATGGTGCTGGGGCAGCATCTGCTGTGCCTGCCTTCCAACAAAACCAACAGCACAGCTCCCCTGACTTCAAAGGGAACTGAATTAGGCCAATGTCAAGAGCTTTCCAAAGGCTCATCCTTAAATCTTTCGTGCTTGTAACTCTTGCTGAAGGAAAGCAGAGGGTCAGGTCTGTGTGTCCACAGAGTCACCCGAGCTCCCAGTTAAAGGGGAGCCCCACAAGTGATTTTACCCTCTGAATAAGCTTCATCTTGGCCTGTTTTTAATACTGAGCAAGTTTAGATTGTGAGAAGAAACTGGGAATGGAGAAATCCATCAGGAGAGGCTGCTCAGGGACAGCAACCTCTGAGAGAGCTGGGTAAGGGTCCCTCCAGCCCCCTGCCTTCCTTGGAGAAAATATCCATGGAACAAAAAAAGTTACAGGGAAAAGTCCTTTAAAAATCAGTCTCTCTTTAGAAGATGTGCTGCAATTTAATTAAGTAAAAGCCTTTCCCCAGTGCTGGACACACACCTGTCCCTGGGCTGTTCTGTGACACATCCAGAGGTGTGTGAAATCCAGCCACAGTCTGGCAACAGCAGGAGGAGGCTCTGGGCTCCACTGAAGAGGCTGCACACACATCTGGCCTTTCAGTTCGAATAAAATTGATTTTCTTTAATGTAAAAATCTACATTAAAGCCAAATCAGACATGCAAACATCTGACTAAAAAACCCTTCTCACTTAATTTGCAGGGAGAATAATTTGCTGCTCTGCAAACAGCTCTGAGCACAGAAAAGCAGCAAGGAAAGCATCTCCTCTCTTGAGCATCAAACCTGAGCATCACTTCCAGCACTGAATTTATCCCATTTATTTCCTAAACCACTCAGTTCTCAGCCTGCCAGGGCTGCTGGGCACTCTTCTTGCTGCAGCAGAGCAGTGTTTAAGTCACAGGTTCAACTTGAGAACCAGGGCATTTGTTTTCTTGTCTGATCAAGGTCAAAACTATTAAAATACCCTTAGGTTCTCAGTCGAGTGAAATGAACTGGTAATACATTTGGCAAGTTAATCTGTGGATTGCCTTCTCACATGAGACCAGCTGTTGTGTTTCTAAGTACAAGCAGTATTTACCTCCAATAATGAAATGACTGAACGTAATATGAAAAGAAAAAAATTAAAAAATCCACCAAAACAGTGTTCCCCTTGCCTACTGCACAGCCCTGGGTTACACTTACAGTCCTAATAAACTGATTTGTCAAGCCCATCAGAAAGCGAGGATGATCATCTGGATCCCAGATGAAGGAAAATACGTGTAATTATAAGTTGCCCATTTGTTCCCTTTTATCTCCCACATATCTCTGCTTTGCTCTCAGCTACGTGTGCATGTTTATGTGTAACCAAGCATTTAGCTACAGGCCTCAAATCCAGGCTTTTATTACCACTTTTACTGTAGCCTAGCACGAGAGAGTTCTTACTTCATGGCACACTCAGGCAAAATAAAAACCCTGGTGACGTTCCTTTTGTATTTTAACGCACAGCACGTGCACACGGACACACTGTGCATGTATGAACAAATAAAAAAATACAGCTGCAGTCAGATAGAACATGTTTCCAGCCCTAAATACACACTCAGCTTGTCAATTAAATATGGCCAGAGCTGAAAAGTACAGAACTAAATGTGGTTTGATTCTACTTCACCGAATTTCCTAAACAGTAGGGGCTGATTTTTTTAATAATATTTATTATTGTGTAGCTGTAAGACCTCACTGCTATGCAGGAATTGGTGTTTCACTTCCACCCCTTTGAATTAGGATGGTATAAAGCACCAGAGTTATATTGGTGAATATTTATAAAGGCAAAATATTCTCTTTTTTTAATGAATTATATGAATAATATTTCATAGCATGTATTTAAAAATATATATATGATAAGGAACAATCTGAACAGACACACTCACAAAAAGTCTGACAGCAAAACAGAGAACAGGACAGAGGAGAAATGATAAAGGAGGAAGCAGGAGAGATTACAAGTGACAGTGGAGGAGGATGAATTTCCTGGAAGATATTGGTTTGAAGGAGGGATTTAAATGAACAGACAGAGAGCTGCTGGAAAAGTGGGGGGAGACCTGCAAACCCAAGGAAATGATACCTGAGGGTGAGCAGGGAATGTGCCAAGGAGAACACAAATGAAGAAAGATTTGGAAATAAAATCAGGCATGAAAGTCAGTCTGGGAACAGACAGCAGGACATGACAAATGAGCTCCAGTTCTGTGGGACTGAGCCCCTCTCTAATAAGGGATTGGCACAATATCCCAAAATTTCCTGCAGCCTGCCCTGCAGAAAGGGGAGGGCTGAAAGACTGACACCAGTGGTTACAGTAATGAAGGGCTTTTGCTGAACTCCTCAGTGAAAATAAGCCACTTTCCATGAACTTGGGGTACAAAGCTCACTCCCTGAAAAAAAATACAAACCAAATCGACCCCAAATACTTATGTGCAGGTGGGTTATTACTTCCATTAAAAAAAATCAAAAAAATCAAAACTCTTTGCATGTTGGAACTGTTTCAGGCTGCTGCTAAAAGCTCTGGCTTAAGACAACTCCTTTTAAACTTTTTTTTTTTTTTTTAACTGATAAAGAAGATGTCTCTATAGAGCATCTGCACAGAGTCACTGGGGGTATCCAGCTGCATTACAACATCCTGCTCAGATGAGCCATAACTTTTTCAGTGGCCACTGCAAAAACAGCAAAAACAGCATCTCCTTCAAGATATTGAAGATATTCCTGCTCATGAAGCCGCTGGAATTGCTCTGAGATATAATTCCCGAATTTCAGCCAGAAGTTTTTCATCTCCTCTACTGAGCTGCATCCAGGTGCTCCAAAAAAAAAAAAAAAAAAAAGGCAGGAAGGAATTTGGCTACTGGAGGAAGATGTTGGACACTGGAATTCTACACAACTTATCTACAAAAGAAGTGCCCATTGCTAACAGATAGGAAAATAGAACTTTTTTTTTTTTTTTTTGCCTGGCTTGTTTGAGGCACAGAACTGGCCACTAAATTATGGGCACAGTTCCTGTAAGTAAGTCAGTGGAGGAGATAAATCAATTCCAGCTCTTTTTCTCAGGTGCTGAATCCCATCTGGGATGGATCCCAGCCTTGGGGCATTCATAAACACCCACAATTTTTTCCAGATATAATAACAGTTCACACTTATTGCCTCCCATATGGTCATTTAAAAACACTGAGTGGAAATAGTCTTGCTCTCAGTTTTTAAGGGGAGAGTGAACCCAACCATGAGAAATAGTGGAAAAAATCACAAACAAAACTCCTGTTCTTCTGCATCTCCCTTCTGCCCTCTAGTTCTCACTTCTTCCCCCACATGTCTGAATTTTCATTTTAAACATCCACACACCAATTAACAGCCTGAAAATCCAGCTTTTTGTCCATCTCCCTCCTCCCAGTAGTGAAAAATCCCCGTGTTTGTATATAGCCTTGGAAAGGTGGTTTTCTAGTCAGAAGAAATTCTCTCTCTCTCTCTCTTTCCCAACATCCTGAGTGGGAAGATGGAAACACTGCCAAGAGGAAATGCTGCACAGGGAGCAGGGCAGGAGAGGGACTGGATACAGCAACTAAAAACTGCCTCCAGTGCTGCTCCTCCAGGCCTTCTCTAAATAGATCTTTTCCATGCACGGATCCCAAGTTTCTCCCTACACCTTTCAATATATTTAGCTCATTGGAAAAGCCCCTTTTGCAGAGGTGCTAAAACAGAAAGCCAGGATGGAATACTTCAGATAAACTGCGAGGCTGAGCTCCCCAAACTTCTCCAGACTTCAAAGCCCCGCAGATATTGTTTAATCAATGAGAGAGCTTGCAAGGCCAGCTGTGTTCTTCTGTTTGTTCTTACATGCTAATCCAAGTTTACCAAAACTGAGGGATTTTGCATCTGGGTTATTTGGATTCAGGCCCACTCCTCTGGTAACCTGTCCTTGGCCTCTCCATGGCACGTTCCACCCCTCTCTCTCCTGTCCCTTGTGTTTTTTTAGTGCTGTTTTCCCTGTCAGGGAGATCAATAATTGCTTTGTCATGCTTCAGGACAAGACCTCTCCTGCTCCTGGGTTCCTGTGTGAGCCCCACTGTGGATTTGGACAGGGCTGACGTTTACAAACAGCATCTGAAAAGCTCTGCTGGTCCTTCCTTCATAAATCTCCCTGCAGATCTCAGTTCTCTGCAGCTTCCTGCTCTGTTTTAGGCATGAAAAAAAAAAAATAATTAAGTGACTCTAAGCTAATTAGATGCAAAGCTGAAATATAGAAAAATTAAAGTTTTCAGGTTTCAGAGACTCTTGTAGTTGTCACCTCTGTCCCCAAACCAGCACCAATCTTTTCCTTTGCCCTTTGCCTCTTTGTGTTTTACCATTTCCTATTTTATTTTGTGAGAGCCTGAACAGACACCGAGCACCACCAGAAGACAAATAAAAGCCCAAAGGGGTGTCAGGTAAACAAGGCACGGGGGTCCAGCCTTGTTTGGGGTGGGCACTCCTGGAGAACAATGTTGTTTGGCTCTGGGGCAGGAAATAACCTTTGAGAGCCTGTGACCCCACTGCTGCCACGGAGAAAAACAACCTGGTAAAAGCAGCTTTTTTTGCAATGATTTGCCCCAGCAAAGAAGACCAGGGCTCTGGTGAGGGCAGCAATCTCTGCTCAGAGCCTTCAGCAGGAGTGTGATCACTAATTTTGGCTTTTATCCTGTGTTTTTTTTTTTCCTTTTCTATAGAACTAGGCCATCAGAAGGCAGCTTTTCCTCTGAGTGTTTCACATTTTTCAAGTTTCAGTCAACGGTGTTCCTAAATCCTCTCAAGATCTCCATTCTGGGAGCACAGGTTGCCTCTGCAAAGACGATTCTTTGTCATAAAACTGCTACTACCATTAGGGTGTGAAAAAAACCCCCCAATTTCATGGCTTCTGGAGTCAAGACTGATCTGTCCCCTGTCCTACCTTCCCCTCTCATCTCCTGGCAGAGGAGAGGGAGCAGGAAGAGCAGTGGGGGATCATTTAGGACAGATGCCACCACCAGAGCCCTTTCTCAGGGTGCTCCACCTGAGAGGAAGGAAATTGAGATTCCACCCCAAATCCCAGCAGGCAGTTTTGAGGATTCCCACATCTCCCAAGGATTAAGGCACCACATGCACAGCCTGAAGTGCCCCGAGGTCTAGAGCCAGGCGCTGTTTTTGGAAGGCTGTGTAGGAAGAACTGCCAAGAGATTAAAATCCTCCCTAGTTTGCCCCAAAGACATTCACAAAGGGGTTACAAGAGGAGAAATGAGAGGTGGGGTGAAAAAAAGGATCCAAATGAACTAAAAAGAGCTTGGTCGTCCTTTCCTTGACAACCAAGGTGGCTGAATAGAAGAAGAGGGTTTATAGGAACTTGTTTTAAATTTTGACACCAGGCCTGCTATCTACACTGCTCCTAGAGAAAATATTCTGCCCCCTACACAAACCCACTATTTTGACACCAGGCCTGCTATCTACACTGCTCCTAGAGAAAATATTCTGGCCCCTACACAAACCCACTGGATCTCCTGCAGCAGAAGGGAGGAGCAGGAAGGTCCATGTCCACTACACCACGACTCAAAGCTCCACATGGCTTCTAAAACAAATTCATTCTTTTCTAAATAATTTTCAAGCCTTGAGAATATCAAAATTACCTCCAAGAAAGCAAAATACAGAAGCACAGAAGAACATGGTGTTATTTTAACAGCGGTCAAAACCCATCCCTAATTTTAAATCCACATTTTCAAGGCAAGGATGAAAGTTTTGAGCATTTCTAGACCTTCCTGCCACACCTCTCTCACCCAGCCACCCAGGAGGGATGTGCTGGGCACACCAGGAGTCCCCCTGGAGGGACAAAGCCCACGGGAAGCAGTCGGTGCTACCACAGCAGGATCACGCTCGTAATCCCGACGAGATAATCACAGATGTTGTGACCCACTTAAAAAAATGAGTTCATTTTCCACATATCCAATTTCAGTGGCTTTTTAGGACATTCCCCCCCCTGTAGGTTTACGGGCAAATGAGTGCTCAGCTTATTCTCCATCATTTTCTGCACCAGTAATGCTATGCCATGGGAAGTGTGAAATTAGTCCATAATCTTTAAGCCCCTTGTTTTCTGGATGACAGATACTTGCTCTGCTAACAACCCCAACCTCCTTGCAGGGCTGGAGCCAAGGCAGCACATGGAATTTTACGTTACTTTGCCAGGCATAAATATTGGGGGGGAAGACAACAACAACAACAAATAACCCCCAACTTTTCACACCCCACCAAAAAATGGATTTTAGATCAACAATTCCTATTAGATCCATCTTTGGCATGGGTGCAGCACTTAAGAGGAATTAAGGAGTTCCAAAAGGAGGGGAAAACTAAGGAATCAAGTGGCTCAAGGAGCACAGAACATGTTTTTTCATCAAGCTGTCCTTGCAATTGCACTCTGTGGTCAAACCATGCCAAACTCCCAGTGCCCACGGAGGGCAGGAAGCCTTTCCCCCACTCCAGAGCTCATTTTCCACCTCTCTGTGTCAGTGTCACCAGGTGCCCAATTTAAAGTCAATTCCATGCAATGCTGAGCCTGATGGGGTAGCCTGGATTTCCTAATCCTACCTATGCCTCTGGTTTTTTCAGCAAATACAATCGACATGGAATTTTTTAATAAAAAAAGGAATCCCAAACACTTACTGTAACTATTTTGATTCTGCTTCTAATACAGGTAGATTAAATATGAAAGATTCGCTTGTTTGAGGGATATTTTTTTTTTCAGGGCTGGCTGCTTCTTCCCTGTGTATGGAAGCAGCACAAACCTATGTGTTAATTCTGAAATTTTCTTTACACAGTATTTGTGTTGCACTTCTAGAAGAGAACATGAAGAAATTCTTTGTAATTACTCAGAAAACTCAGTGATATTTGTTTTAATTGTGCTTCTCCTCTTTGAGCTCCTTTCCATGCAATGTATTTTTGTGTGACAGAACCTTCTATAAGAACAACTGAAAAAAAAAAAGCTGTTTATTCCTAAATTAACATCACCTTCTACCAGGGAGAAGATGACCTATTCTTACATAAATGGCACGCTACTTGCAGCCAAAATATCAGTTAATTTTGATTTGGATCATAGTTGAGTAGAAATTTGGCCAACTTCTCTCTAGATACAGACACCACCCTTGCTGATATTGCTGCCCTTGGAAAATCCATCCTTGGGAAGTCCCTGCATCTGTCAATCACTTTCCAGAAAAGCCCCTGCCACATGAGAGCAGGAATGAAGTTCTTCCCAGATTTCTTTTAAAAAAATGCAAATGTAACAATCTTCAGATGTACATTCTTAGGCTGGACACACCAAAGTATCCTATTTCCAAATTATTCCAGTTCACCAATTACTGGGGTTTAAGCAGTCCCAAACCAAACCAGTTCTGGCAGAGCATAGTTTATACTTTTAAATGTTCCAGTCTTTGCCTTAGATTTAGAAGGGCTTTGCACCTCTCAGGACTTGGCTCATGTGTTTCAGAGGAAGAGAGATGAAAGACAGACAATGCTGATCATAGAATCACAGAATTATTGAGGTTGGAAAAGAGCTCCAAGATCAGCAAGCCCAACCTTTGGCCTAACACCCCCATGCCCACTAAACCACACTGGCAAGTGCCACATCTACTGATCTTTTTTGGACACTTCCAAGGACAGTGACTCCACCACTTCCCTGGGGAATGTTCCATCCAGCAGAGATGGAGAACAGTGACTTACTGAACTGCCAGAATTAAGGGGAAGAAAAGAATATTTTTAAAATTGTATTTAAAATTGCATTTCACTTCTTCACACATCATTAAAAATCCCCTAAATTGGAGCACTTTCCCTTTTCAAAATGGAAGCATCTCCTTCCACCAGCAAACCCCCTCCAGAGGAACACGCTCCGCCACCTCGCAGCCAACGCTCTATTCCCTCCCTTTCCAACCCAAACCACCAGGCTGGTCATTGCTTCCCACTTCTCCCCAAACCACTTTCAGCAGGAAAAACACACACAAACACGGGGGTGAGAGATCTTTCCCAGCCCTGCCTGTGGGTGGTAAGGAGGGCCCAGCCCAGCCCAGCCTTTCCGTGCGAGGCGAACGCGAATCCGCAGGGCTGTGGCAGGTTCTGCTTTTTTCCAAAAACGCTCTCCCCAGCTGCAGCACATTACTTGTGGCAACTTTTCTTGGATCTTAAATGGGTTTTGAAGCCATGCTGTCAGCTGCCTTCATGTCACCCCGCTATATTATGATTGAATCTCCTGTTCCTTTTATAGAGTTGTTCTCTCCTAATAAAACACCGACCGCCGGTCGGGACGTCGGCATCGCTGCTCGGGGATGTGATAACCTCCTGCTCGGCTCCAGCGTGCTCTGGGGATCCTCCAGTGCATCCATCCAGCCTCAGAAACTCGCCCTGTTTATACAAAAATCCTGACCCCACCCCCATTTCCAGTTATTTTAAGAGCTCACGCTCTTGGAACTGGGCAATATTCCTGAGCACATGAAAGAACACACGGAGTACAAACAGCTATAAATGAATATCTGCAGCTCGTTGCGGCAGCCGCCTACAAAGGTGATACCTTCAAGCTGTTTGTCAGAGGAAAGCAGCAAAAAAAGCTGTTACTTGTCAGCTTTTGGATAAAGATGCATTGCAAAACAATATTCGTTTTCCCTGGCAGAGGCAAAAAACCCGCATTTTATAGGTGTGAACTATTTCCAAACTTCAAAACTGTATCGTAAATGAACTGTGAAGGGGGTAGGAAAACACTCCGGGGACGGTGGCAAGGAAGCAAATGACTTCAAATGTAGGGAATTAAAATAATCACAGTTTATTTTTAATACGTTTAAAGACTAAAAATATTTTCACCTTCCATCCTACTGCATTTGAACAGAATCCATCAACAAGAGCTTATAAATCTGTTATTCTTTAATGGGTTTCATGCCAATGTTGTGTTTAAAGTCATGAGGCTAAAAGAAAAACTACATTCCTGGGGCATAAAGCTGCACAGTGAAACAGAAATGCTTCGCTGAAATCTAACTTGACAACATTTGTTGTTAGGATTTCCAGGACTTTCATCAGGGATGTTTCTCAAAGAATCCTGTCTCTCAGAAATTGTTTTTGTCGTGGTAACAGACTCAGCTATTAATGAGAAAACAGTAAGAAGCTTTAGTGTCCTAATGGATACTAAATGACCTGGAGGATCTGAAACACTTATGTGCAGAAAAAAAAAAATATATGTGCAATTCCTCTGCCTCGGGAGATTTGTTAGGTGGGATGCAATGCACTAAAGGAGGTAACTAAATACATGTGGAAAAACAACAGAGTTTTGCATGAAAACAATCCCATTAATCTCGCACATTAAAAAGAAAAATAAAAATCATATCTTGCCTAATGTGACTTTCACAAATCAGAAGAAATCAGGTCATAATAAGTAGATAAATATGCAGTGCCTCAAAGCCTCTGAATGTCCCCAAGACAGCGAGGCTACGAGCAAACACTGACATTTGACACAGATACAGCTGTTTAAAATATGTCTTCATCACACTCAGATGGAGATAGAAACAGAATAAAATTCCTCCAGAATAAATCCAGAGGTTAAAAAAAAGTAATCTAAAACCAGATGCTGCAGGACGTGCAAAAATGAAGATGCAAATTTAATTTTGCAGAGCTGGAGGGAAATCCTCCACGCTCAGTCCACCTTTAACTGAGGAGCCCGCAAAAGTTCCTCAAAATCAACAGCAATAAATATTTTGAAGGAGGAGAACTCTGTAAAGTCTATGAAATGGTGCAAAAATGTTACCTACTCCCTGTGCAGTTATTAGTCTCCGTAATGTAACATAACAGATACTTTCTAAATCCTTTTAGACCTTCTCCCCCTCGCTGGAAAGATCATCATTTTTAAAAAAAAATAAATATTTTTTTATTTCAAAGTGGATTTAATAAAGAAAAGGAGTGCTGTTAAAGTAATACGTGAGGCTTTGACATTAAGCAGTGCAACCCTGCAGAGTCGGCAAGAACAGGGTCTCTAATCTCCAGTGATTTATAGAGGGCTCTTCCTTCATCTCTGCACTCAGGGAGGGCCAAAAAGTTTAGAGACAGGCTGGCGTCCCCCTTGCTCCACACCGCCAGCTCCTGCTGGCCAGGCTGCAGGCAAAAACCTTTAACCACTTCACTGCTGCCTTCCCCTCACCCATTAAAAGGGCCCTTTTATTTATTTGTATTTATAGAACAAAGTGATCTCAGAGTTAAGTAATGCCCACGGAGGTAAATGTTTATGTCTGTCATCAGAAATTTATAAGCAGAGGGGGGAGAAGCTAATAGGGAGAGAGAGGGGAAAGACCAAAACTTGTGGAGTGTTTGATGCGCCTCTGAGTAAGCTCTGAAAAGCTCCGAGGAGAAACACATCTTAATTAAAAACTCACAAATATATACAGTTAATTTTGAAAGCTAAATAACTGAATTACAGACACCAGACAGCCTATTACCAGCTGAAGAAGAATGTTTGCCTAATACTGGCTGAACGTTACACAAAAAAAAGTTCAAAGAGTATGTTTCCAAACACAAATGCAAGAAACTATTAAGCTCTTGTCACGAGACAGAAATATCTCATTTGAATGGATTTCAAATCCATCATTTTTTAGGGAAATGACCAGTTCCTTCTGCACTGTAAAAGCACCGAAGCCTCTGCTGCTCATCCAAAACTTAAGCCTGGCTCTGACATGAACTCAGCGCTGGGAGATTTGCATCACCAGCAGGGATTCCATTGGGTCAAGGGGATCAGATGTGAAAAAATGCAACTTTAGGCATTGGTGAAGTCATGTTTGGACACTTGGGCACCTTTCCCTGCACAGGTGAGCCCTCAGGTGTCCACAGATCCCAGCAATGTCCTTCCCTGTGCCTGTATCTCTTTAAGCTCTCCTCTCCCCCAGAATCCCAGCAATCCCAAACACAGCAGGACTCCACACAACAACACCAAAATCAAACTCAAATTCACCACAACGTTGATAGGATTTGATGTTCTCATTTGCAGGAACACACAGAAAAGCCACAAAACATGTACAGAACCACCCTGCACTTTCCCAGACCTACAGAGGTGACAGAGGCATCTTTTAGCTGCCACTGCTTGGACTGAAATTTTCTGGCCAGATCAAGCTGCCCTTGAAAACTGAGTCCTGCACAAACATGTGCTGGATGTTTCAGGGCTTTTTTTGAAAATTATTTTTTTAATATTCATGCAAAATTACCCTAAAAGGTTGGAGAATGGAAATATTGACATCCTAATTCAACATTCATTAACCAGCATCTTGCAACCTATACAATGTATTGGCATTCAGGATGCATTATTTGAAAGTTTGCTGAATTTTCCTTTGAGGGACTGAGCTCATTCCTTACCCCTCCTCTTCTCAGTGAGGCTGAGATTCCTCAGTGGAGTTGTCCTGGGGACAACCTTGGGGGATAAAATTACTCCTCTGCTCACAGGGCACTTTTCCTGCATTTCCAGCTTAGATTTCAGATCATCGCAGGATGCTCCTTCATCACCAAGGTTTTCTGTAGGCTGTTTCACAACTCTACATCTCCTATGTTTGATATATCCATGGATGCTCAAGTGGGGTTGTTCAAAGGTGTGAAAGAACACCCAGAAAGTTCAAAAACACATAATGATGCTGCTTTTCTTCCAATTCAGGAAAAAAAACCCCAAAAAAACAGCAATCTGAACCTGCTGGGTACAACCAGAGAGGCTAAAACTTTGGTTAAGATTTGTTTCCACACAAGCAATGGTTTAGGAGCATCCCTCATACTCCAAAAGGAGAATTTATTTTAAGGTTTCTTGGTGTTGCTGCAGACAGCACCAGGGCAGCCGCGAGGTGATGAAGATGGAAGAGAAAAACACTGAGGAAAGAAAACCCCTGTGGGGACAAGGGGAAGGGGATGTGCCCCACTGTTGGAACCCTGGAAGCTGAGGAATTATTTTTATTGCGCATATCACCTGCACAATGATATCTATTTGTGTGAAACTTCCAGGGAAGGAAGGGTGCTGGAGCTGCCCCTGGATGCTGCTGCCCTTTCCCTCCCTCCCATCCCCAGGCACCAGGCTGTGCCTACAAAAGGAGTGGAAACTTGGCAGGCTCAGAGCGAGGAGCTCAGAGTGGGAGCTGAGCTGAGCTCTGCTCCGTGGGAATCACAGCAAAAAGGTAACACAGAACCTGCTGCCTTTTCCAGGATCTCCACAGGGATGGACGATCTGCCCCCCAACCCAGCTCTGGGGACTGGTCACAACCATTCCCCTAAAGTGTCCAAATTCCCTGGGATGCCCAAGGTCACTCCATGCAGGCACCAGGTCCAGCCCTTCATCAGGCTCAAAAAAAAAAAAAGTGTTAATAGTTGAGAATTCTCCCCAAAAAGGCATTTTGAGATGATATAATCCTTCAACACTTCTGCTCCCTGAAGGGGAGCAGCCTGAAATGGGAGTTTCAGGTTCTGTAGAAGATGGCATTTTGATTTTTCCTGCACCAAACCCTTGCAGCAGTGAGCAGAGCAGGCAATCAAACCTTCAATCAGGCTGTGCTGATGCTCAGCAGGCCTGGGACAAGCTGATGTGGCAGTAAACAAGTCTTATCAGGGCACCCACAATTAACTGCTGTAAGCAGAGAATGTAAATCACTCCACTCCAGCAGAAGTGTGAGCCCAATTTGCACCTCATCCAAGTCAGCTCGCCAGGCATTATTTACACAGCCTCGAATCTCAGCTGTACCTGCTGGGGGATGAATGGCTGTACTTAATAGAAGTGTAAAAAAAAATTTAAAAATTGAAGTAGGGAGAAAAAAAGAATTTCCTAAGATGCCTTTCAGGTTTTGATCATGACACACCTTCCAAACTCTATTCTCAAGGTGATTTTTACTGGCCAGCAGTGAAGGGACAAGATCTCACACGAAACACACTTTTATTCCAAGACAGAACTCGGGAAGCCACAACTTCCCTCGAGGCTCCTGGAGCAGCAATAATCTTGTTTTCTGTGTACAGCTCCTGGCACATGTGAACCCAGTGACCAGCTGGTGCCTAAAGACACCACTCCAAAATAAATCTGAAATGCAAATAACTTATTTAAACTATAATACAATCCCGTTTCTTTTTATAGCAATCATAAATCTCCTTCTTTATTGTAATCACATCTTATCACATATAAAGTAATTTAATACCAGCCCTACCTTCCTACATATTATTGCATTAAAGAGAGCAAACTTTTTTCATTGTTATTTATTTCCAGGAGGATCTGCAGGAGGCACTCTGGCTCTGGAAGGACCATGGCCTAAGAGTAAATTCTTTAGCCTCTATTAGGTTAAGAGTTGTTAAATGAGCTTTAGTTGGAGCTTTTTTTGTAATTGAGAAAGTTCCTGAACACCCCTGAGCAATCTGGAAGATGACACTGGGAGATACCATGAAACCGCATGAGGGATGGAAACAGACTCTCCAAATCCATCCTAAAATCAGATGAAATTTTGCAAAGTGCTCACAGAAACTGCTCTGAGCAGAGAAGCTCCAAGCCACGCTGAGGTTAAAGGGTGAGAAGAACTTCACAGACCTTTCCCCACCAGCTCCCCTCAATCAATGTGCCCAGAGAACGAGCACCACGAGCTGCCCTGACGCTGATTCCAAGCCCAGTCCCTGGAGCTGCTGCAATTTGCACTAATTTTTGAAGAGAGGAGGCTCTGGGCAGTGGGAGAGCCTGGAGCAGAGCCTGCCAGGAGCCTCCAGCCAAGGCAAGCAAACGGGGAACGCTGAGGGAGCGGAAAGCAAAGTCCTGCCCTGCCACAACCACCCTAAAGGGTGGCCAAGGCTGCCTTGTGGTTACCTGCCCCACTCTTGTGTTGCACAACAGGAGATCCCAACAGCCCCCAGTCTCTGTGGCACCACGGGTTAGGTCACCATTAGGAACATATTTTGCAAGCCACATAATAAACACTTTATCCGACTTACTAAAACAAGCCCGGAGGCAAAATGAGTGTAAACACAGGCACAAAACTACTGATATGTGGACAAATACTTGACAAAGTGAGGACCAAAATTTGCCAAGAGTCATTCTGAAAAGCCCATGGCTTTCTAAAACAAGCTTTGCTTTTTTATCTTTGGTTTACCAAAGATTATGTGCAGCAGCCAATACAGTATCAAAGCTTAAACCTCAGGTCCCTGCAATCTCCTACCCATCAAAACATTTCCCATGGTTTTATTAGCACGAACAATGAAGTCAATGGGAGAAGAATCTGGCCAAAGCCAAAACAAAAACCTCACACGCCATTATTTTGCACGGAATGAGCAGAAGACTTGTGAGAAAGGCAGTATCACCTCGCAGGGAACCACAAATGTAATATTATATATTACCAGTTTCATCCCCAAGGAAAGGCTGATTAAAAAAAGATTTAAAAAAATAATAATAAAAAAAAAGGCAAGGGAATAAACAATCCCATCCCTCCTGTTGCCAGGGAAATCAACATGGGCAGATAAATCCACTGAAATTCAGTGTGTCTGCAACAGGTACCAAGGAGAGAGAATTAATAAAGGTTGGAGAACCAGCTGGTGATCTGTCAGCAAAACCCCCAGCATCTTTCTCCTGAAAATCAATTCTGAACTGAATAAAGGATGGAGATTCTCCTCCACACCCTCCTTTTGTTGGTGATGGACTTGTAGAAGCATTTTTTGTGTCTTTTACAGCAGCAGCCACATTAAGTTCTAGTTGGGCTTTGGCTCTTCATACTTTCTCCTTCCCAAAATCCTTCAACCTCATCCTGAGATGAGCTGAACCAGCACAAGATTTACTTTCTTTTGTATCCACTCCAGTGTTTGGAGATTGAATCCCTGCCTACGAATGGGTGCTGTGTGTATGTTATCAACACACATGAGTAAGTGCATCATACACTTTTATATAAGTCATTTAAACAACATGAACCAGGAATTCTCCAGCTCAAATTCCTCAGGATCTAGTGAAGCTAAAGGCTGTCTGAGCCACTGGTAAAATGCAGGGCAACAGCTGTGGGCTTGGGATGCTACAAGAAGTCTGAATTTCCAGCAAAGTTTGCAGCCTGGCTTCTCCTGGCGATCCCAGCCCGCCGTGACGTCCGAGCTCCTGTTTACAGCATCCATAGCCAGGAGCTGCTTGATGGAGCTTAGACTTGTCTAATTACAGCTCAGCAGCCATAAGCAGAAATCTAAAGTATAAAATCAAACATTCTGGTCAGCTCTAGACCGTAGCTGAATACTGAATCAAGCAATAAAGGCTCCTCCAGCAACTTCTTGCTGTCACAGGCGGTGCCACTGGATGAGAGCAGCAGGTTCCAAAATACCAACTGGTCACTCCAAACTTTATTTACAAACTCAGCTGCAGAGTTTAAGTGCTCTGGACTTCTAAATGGCCAAGCTGGACAAAATGGTGGGAGTTTCTCCCTTTGAATTTCTAAGGAGTTTATGGGCTGCTGGGTTTAGAAATCATGTTTCTTCATGAGAAGACGGCGAGAGGCTGCCTGAGGACATTGTTTATTAAAGCCTTTTGTTCAATTTACAAATTGAAACAAATAATTGTGGAGACATTGGCAGCTATGGAAAAAACGTGTTTACAAAGTGGAATAAAATACAGACTAAATACATTTGGATTACACTGGATCAAAACACAGGAGTTTGTAACATAGCATGAAGGGCGGTCAACACTCCGAGGACAGGAGGAAAGGCGCCACTGAGTCATGGATTTTATAACAATCTGGTCACTTGAAAGGCTTTGCAGAGTTTTACTCAAAGAGTCCTTGACATGCAAGAAACTCAGAGCCACTTTGAGCAGTGAGCAGCCCTTGAGATCACAGAGAATCCACCCTAGGGACACCCACCTGCTCTTAACACACGACAGAAGCTCCCTTGGAGGTAAGAGAGCTCCCTGGATATTCCACTGGAATATTTCCTGATGCTGCTCTTGAGTTTGGGTTCAGTCTTCCTCATTTGGCCTCACTAAACTCCAAGTGCATTCAGAAATTGCAAAGCCACCTCATCTATTCCTCCCTCCCTCACAGCATTGCTCCCTACAATGACATTTGTCTCACTTTAAATGGAAGTGGAAGTCATCCTCTTCTTCACAATCTTCCATCACCTCTTGGAAGATTATTCTGTAGTTTAACCCTCATGTTCTTGGGAAAATACATTCTGGATATTGGATAAATAATAATATTGATGCCAATATATGGAAGGATTTCCTCCTTGTGAGGTTGGTGACTCCCTGGCACAGGGTGGCCAGAGAAGCTGTGGCTGCTCTTGGATCCCTGGAAGTGTCCAAGACCAGGCTGGACAGGGCTTAGAGCACCCTGGGATAGTGGAAAGTGTCCCCACCCATGGCAGGGGGTGATCTTTAAGGTCCCTTCCAACACAAACCATCCTGGGATGCTGTGATTTGGCACAGAGTAAAGGGAATTGTATCAGAAATAAATCTCCAAGAGCCCAACCGAGGCAGGGGAATTAACTCAGTGGAAAAATGGCACAAGAGGGATGAAGTGCTGTTCCTAACTGTGAGCTCTCAAAAGCTTATGTAAACAGCAATTTCCTCTAATATCTTAATTAATAGCACGATGACAGAATCAAGGGCTGCCTGTAACGCTGATGGGAATTTCCAATAGAAGAAATCTATCACCATTAAAAGAAGGGACAGAATTAATCAACCAAATTGTTCTCAAGTTTACAAACCCCATGCAAAGGAAAAGAGCCACTGCTGCCAGTGGAATACCATGGCTAAGGATCTCTAAGTAGCACAGAAGTATTTTCTTAACATCAGTAAAGTATGTTAACTAATATTATATTTAGTTAGCTGAACTCCTCTGGGGATTAAAGGCCCACTGTGCCTAACAAAACTTTGTCTTGAAACAGCCTAGCAAATGTTATTTTAGCACAGAGTATTTGATAGCTAATCGTGCTATAAAACTATAAAATAAAGTTGTGTTTATTGGTACAATTAATCCCTCCATAGCCCACAGGGCTACCAAAGAAAATGGGGGGGATGAGGGAGATCAGATCAGGGGGGTGGAGTGAGAAAGGAGGGATTGTCAGGAGTAGGGAAGGANTCATTATTATAATTATTATCATTATTATCATTATTATTATTATTATTTTACTATTATTCCACTTGTAATCAAGAATACCATCTCCATCCGGGAGTGCCTGAGGCAGAAAAAAGGTGAATTTCAAAAAATTCCCCCCCGCCAAGCACAGCTAAAGGTGTCACTGCACAGCAGAACATCCCCACCCCACTCCAACAGATTCCCTAAAACAATGCAAATCACAATTCCTCCCCCACTGCCTGAATTTGTTCAAAGCTTTTCCAGCCAGGAACAGTCTGAAGTAAAGCACCAGAGGAAAAAAAAAATCATTCTGTGATAGAAGAAACATATGCTTGAAATCTAGAGAGCACGTTAATTGTGGTTAATATGTGAATCAAATTAGGAATGTAAACAGCACTAACACTCAGAGCCTGTGCAGTGACTTCCTATTTTCATTTTTACAGCTTTGGCATTAATAACCAGCAATTGCTTACAGTTGCCAAAGGCTTCTCCTGCACTTCCAGCAGAGGTTACTGGATCCTAATGGAGAGCAAATGTTTCTAAGCCAGAACGTGCAGTGCCTTCATCTTGAATGAAATAAATAAAGCACCTGAGGACAAGAAGGAGAAAACTGCAAATTCTGATAAAATACAATGCCATAAAATACAATTCTATATCCCTTTGAACTTGTTGATGTAGGACACGATGAGGGAGGAGAGCCAGAAGTTTCCTGTGAATCCCTTCAGGAAGCTTTTGGGATGGACAGTTCATGCAAAAACAGCTGAAAATCTCCAGTGATTGATGCAGTTGTGACCCACAGAACCCTGAACCACCTGTGGGGTCAGGATCTGTCCCTAAAATCCAAAGGAATTCAGGCCACAGGGCCTTGGTTGGTTCTCCCAAAGCCACGTCAGCACCAAGGCTGGCAGCACAGCCACGGTCACAGGGGAAAACACTTTTCTTCCCATGATTTTTCCAGGAAAAAACCCTTTTCCACAGATTTTGCAACAGATACCACTTGATTTTTTAAGGGTGATTAGCCACATCCATAATATTCTTATCTGTAGGAAATGTCCAGAGTTGCAATGAGAAAAAGGGGAAATGAATTATAAACAGCACATGGTGTGTTGGTGGATTTCTGATCCTAAATTCCAAGGTGGATTAAATACAGGAGAGCTCTGCTAACCCCACCTCGTGTCACTGTGTGGAATTTGGGATCACACTGACTATTCCCATGGCACAGGCACCTAATGGTCCCAGCCCAAAGAAAATATTTTAGATATTTTTTTAATACAGCCCAAAAATCAGCCAGAGCCCAAACACCTTGCTATGAAACTGGGAGCAGGGACTGCAGGTGGCAAAAATAACACACAGACCTGCCCAAAACCACAAGAAAGGATGAGACAGGCACAATGATCAGTCTGGCAAGCGATAATCACAGAAATTTCAGCATCCTCAGATAGTTGTTGCATTGGCCATGAGTTCAGGTTAATATTTGTATTAAAGAAAAGCTCTTGGGTTCAATTGGGATTAGACAAATGTTGTGTGAGGTTCTGTGCAAGCAAGCAGGGGAAAAAAGCTTTTCTCAGGAGAGAATCCTCCTAAATGACAGTATTTGTATTATTGCCACAAGAAATTGAAATTACCAACAGTATTCTCAGCATCTCTGCACTCGGAACAGCAGCTCCTCAGGGACAGTGTGTGGACAAAGTCAGTGCTAGCAACACCTCGTATGCAGGAGAAATTGATAGAAGGTGATTTTTCTAAAATAAATCATTGTTTGATGGAGTTGTTTCATTAATTCAAAAGATAAAAAAATAAACTCTGGGTATGGAAATAAACACGGCGCTTTCAATGAACCTAATAACATGAAAGTAATGACTTTGGAAAACAGATGTGGGAAAAGGCAAGGGGAAGGCTACAGTGCACTGCACACAATCTGGGAAGGAATGATAAAAAAGTTTACAAGCTGTTTTGAGTCCTGACTAGAAGGGGCAATGAAGGCAGGCTGGGCTCTGAGCGGGACGGGCACAGCACCCTGCAGCAGAGACTAAGCAGAACACCTCACCCTCCTGGACTGTGTGCCCAGGCTTCCCTGTGCTGCTGCAACTCCAATTCCTGCCTAATTCCTGCTTTCTGCAGCCCATAACTCACAGCACTTACTGTAAGGCCTCGTCACCCACTTTTTCCCCCTTGGTTTGATCTTTGACTTTCTGCTGGGGCAGAAACCGCTCGGACAAGCGGCGAGGCAGGAGGGGGAACTGTGAGAAAAACAGAAATCAACCCCAAAAATGCAACTTAACATCCTGAAGAAAGATACCTCACTGCAAGAGAAAGCACCCACAGAGATTATTTCCACGCTGCCCTGTTGCCTTCTCTTGCTAACCATGATTTATGAAAACATCCAGGCAAGGGAGCGGTCAGTTCACGGAGGACGTTCCTCTGCACAGAGTGCTTCTCAAAATGGCACTGTGAGAAAACTCCCCTCTTGCAGTTGTTTTACTTTTGCCTCTGAAAAGCTTTCAAATTGAGCTGCTAGAGTTCAGCCAGCATCTAATTTTAACCGTGAGTTCCAGGAGAGAGTAAAGCTGGTGGGAAGATTACAGAGTTCCTTGAAGCTCTGACCTACAACAGGAAGAGAGTTGTCAGCCTTCATGTCTCTCACTCTAAATCCCAAGGGAAACAACACTGGCAGAATGTTTTATAACACGTTCCCACTGTAAAAATTCTGTATTTGAGAAATATGATGCTTGCTCACTCCTTCTCCTTGGACCTTTGGTGTGTCAGTAAAAACAGATGACCTTAAATGAGTAATTTTAGTTTTGCCTTTACACCGCAGCTCAGGTACTCAGGGTTCACAGGGCTCTGTTTACAAAATCAGAGAGAACTGATACTACACAAGAGCAACACATGCACCCACACCTTTAAAATATTAGTGAGGAGCTGGCAGCTTGTGGCAATGTAATAAGGGCCCTTTTTCTGCCTTCTCAGGTTAACTCTACAACTCAAGAAATACCCCCACGGAAGGCTGCAGTCTGGGATTTTCATAAGGAAGGCTGAAAGGCTTCTGTCAAAGGGCCAAAAAGCAGCATCTGCAAAAGAGCTCAGGAAAGAGAAATTAAAAATAAAATAATTGGATTATGATCTCTCAGCTAATGAAATCAGATACACTGGTTTTGTCCGAGTCAGGGGTTTTCAGACAATGCACAGTGGTACAAGTCTGGATCCTTCCCCACTGCTCCAGCTGCCCAAAGGATCATGACTTCAGGTGTTGCACAACATCAGGAGTACAGCAAAGGAACTGAAAACGTTTTCATCCTGATGGTAATGAAGGTGTGGTGACAAATAACCAGGAACTGGGCAGGATATGAATAATAAATATGGGAAAACTCCTATTCCAGGAGTAGGTCTTGGAGTACACGGACAGCTGAAAGAACCTGGATTAAAAACCAGATTTTCCCTGCTCCTTCCCATTCCTCAGCTCTTCAGTGCTGGGAATGATGCCCTGAGAGCTGGAGCCCAGGGAGGGGAAGCAGAGGAACCCCAGAGCCCTGAGCAAACCCACATTCCCTGGCTCCTGGCACAGCACTCACAGCGTGGCCGGGTGGGAGCAGAGACAGGGGCAGCTCCTGAACTTTCTCCTCTGCTCCATTCCTGCAGATAATGAAATCCAGAAACACCATTCTGGGCCACAGTTTTTCCAGACCCCACTGTTATCTGCTGCTGACCCTCAGCTGAGACGTCTCTTAGTCGGGGATGATGATTTTTGTGCTCATGAATAATTAGTTTTGCTGGTTTTAAGGGGGAGGGGGGAGGAAAAAAAAAAAAAGTGTATCTTTTAATCAGAATCTAAATGAAAAAATGCTAAAAGCTATTCCCCAACATCTGCCAGGCGAGCATAGATTTAGAAATAAAAATCAAGAGGTATAGACTCATCTCAGGGAATTATGTGTTCAAATCCTCATTTATGGAGATGAGAGTGGAAGTGTTAACGTCCCGAGTCTTCTGCTGCATATCCAAGGCATTAGGGTGGCTTAATGAGACACTGTCTGAAACCAAGAACGAGCTAAAGTTCCTCTCTCACAAGCACACATTGAGGTTTGTGTGTAATTACTCAGTTCTGAGTAACAGCAATTTATTAGATTTTCCCATCAAACAGATGAGTTGCTAATGTAGAACATCTTATGAATAGCCAGGGCTCTTTCCAAGGAAAGGCAGGAGTTATTAAGAACCCAAGCACTGAATGGAACTATGCACTTTATCCCCCCCTTTCCTTTATAAAAATATTTCTGAGGTGAACTTAGTGGCTGTGAAAAGCAGATTTTTCTAACCAGGGGATCAATTTCTAAGGGCAGAAGAGTGGTTTGAGGGCCCTGCAAACAGCCTGTACAAATGATCAGCATTTACTTACACAGGGAAATGAAGCACAGCCAAAGGACAACTCTCGTGGAGGAGTGAGTGGAGAGCAATTTGTATTTAATATAAAATATAACACTGCAGCACTGGAGAAAAATAAAGATTCTCCTTAACCCAGAGGTGGCTGCCAGGGAAGAAGGGGGAAACATGGACAGCAGAGATACTGAAGAAGGTCACTGTGTGCTGGACCCATTTTGACCTTTTCCCCAATAGAGAAGAGCAATGAAAAATTCCCCAGGAGTGGGAACTTGGATGAGGAACTGAACTAACTCCAGGCCAGTGCAGCTTTCCCCCATTGCTGTGATTAAAAAAAGAGGAGACACTTCGGGGTGAGAAAGAGAATTTGTAGGATTATGTGGAGAAGTTCTTGCAGTGGTGGAGAAGTTTTTGCAGTGGATAAACCACACTGGGGGCAGGAGAGGAGCTCAGGCACCTCTTTGTCCTGGCAGCCTCTCCACAGCTTCCACCACCCCAGACTGCTCCAGAGGGATAATTCAGACAGAGAGGCATGAAGTTGTGAGTTTATTATCATGCAACCAAGTTTAAATGTCTTTTTACAGCTGAGCATCAAGACAGGCTTGTGAGTGGGAGAGTGAAAAAGCAGAGTTTGCTTACAGTGATGGATACAAGACTCCAGCCTGGCCTTGGACACTGCCAGGGATGGGGCAGCCACAGGAACCTCACAGGGAACAATTCCCTTGGTGTATCTCATCTAAATCTGTGACCTTTTTGGCTTTTTTTCTTCTTTTGTTAAGGTTGGGGTGAATAATATGTGGGAAATGAAGGACTGAGTTTGGATGTTCATGATTTTTTACCTATTTACAGACTCACAGGTTGTGAGCTCAATCTAGCAAGCTACAAAACTGAGGTGCAATGGAGTGCTTCTGCTTCTAACTTTTCCTGAGGTTATTGTAGCAATAATCCCCCAATAACGAGATGTCACCTCTATTATTTATAATTTTGACTCAATAATGACTCCTCAAGGCCTGCAATGTGGACCTTTTTTACCCAATTACAGAAAACCACTTAAACCTATGGAGATGAAGGATGAAGAAGGCGAAGAAGAAGGACTTGGACAACACTTAAAATCTTCTACCTTGACTTACCCATATTACAATACGCTAAAATCCTAAATTGAAATTTTGAGTATTTGAACATAAATCCATCTTCCTTCAGCTCAGGACTGTTCCCCTTTGTCCTGTCACTGCCTGCCCCATTCAATAGGGATGTTGGGTGCTCCCTTCAGCTCAGGACTGTTCCCCTTTGTCCTGTCACTGCCTGCCCCATTCAACAGGGATGTTGGGTGCTCCCTTTGTTCAACAGGGATGTTGGGTGCTCCCTTCAGCTCAGGACCGTTCCCCCTTGTCCTGTCACTGCCTGCCCCATTCAGTAGGGATGTTGGGTGCTCCTCCAGCCCGAGGCAGAGCTGGCCCAGAGAGGGGAAAGGCAGAAGCTGAGGATGAGGAGGAGCAGCAGAGGGATGAAGACTCTCAGCAGCGGGACCCAGGCACGGCTCCATTCCCAGGCCTGTTTTATTTATCCATTTCTATTTTCACGAGCTGCCTCCCTCCCCCTGGAGCCCTGGGTTATGTGAAAAGGCTGATGCCAAGGGTGGGGGCGTGGTGGGGCTCCTGCCTGCCCGGGCTCTGCTCCTGCTGCTGCTCCTGCCCTACTGTGTGGTCAAGGAGCCGGGACTGGGGGGCCTGAACCAGGGCCAAGCCTTGCACTTCAGCTTCCTGACCTGGCAGCCATTCAGAGAGACCCTGCTAAGTGCTATTTCCTAAATACACCAGCTTTTCATAACAATCTTACCACATTGCTTTCCTTTACAAGCTCTCTTAAAAGAGAACTGGACTCCTTCTGGTTAATCTACACAGACTGCATTTGGAAGCCATCAGAAACTGAGCTGTAAACAAAGCGTTATTAATGTGTTGTAATCTGCCCTCAATGTTCCAGATGAAAAGAAAATGTTTTATAGTTTTGGAGTATACATTTTAATTGCCTTTTAAGAGTGCATATACTTTTAGTGCTCTCTGTTATAAAATTGCAGTATCTGTTTCTTGATAACTGTTGAATGATCTCAGCTATTTTTATTAGGTTTTCTCCCCCACCCTGGTCCCCTTTCCTTAAGCTACCACCACTGGAAGGCTTTTCCAGACCGTTCCTGATACTGGGCTGGCAAAAAAGTTCCGTGCCTAAGATAAACTCCATTATAAACAACTCCTTTACTACATCCCCTCGCCATAAAAACACTCGGCTCTAGAAAATTAGTTCTTTAAATGAACTTAGGATCCAGTTACTTTCAGTAAAAAAATCCGAACTAAGTAAGGGCTCAACTGAATTTTCCACACTTTGAGCTCTTTCATGCTTGGTTTGCTCTTGCGCCTTTGCTGGAAGAGCTTTGCTTGGGAGGAGATGCAGGAATTCAGCCCTGGAGATGTCACAGCTGTCCCCAGAGCTGGCAGAAGGTGCCTGGTAGTGTCCCAGCCCATCAAAGGAAGGTTGGTTCATGGTAAGATCCTGCCTTGAGCTGTAAGCCCCAAATTCCTCACCGAAATAATTCCCTCCCCCCCTGGAAGTGCTGAGCAGAGTTCAGGAGGTTTTGTTTTGCTGTCTCCCCTCGAAGCAGACTCTGCCTTGTACAATAAGGGCTTTCAGGACTTCTGGGATAAATGGGAAAGGGATCACAAAGTTACCTGGCAGCCTTTCCAGGTATCTCCTTACTAGAAAAGTACTTGGTGAAATAAATCGAAATCCGGGGTCATAAAACCACCCGTGGGGTTTGTTGTTCATTGAGCTGCAGTTTCAGAAGGTGAAGGGAACCCTTAAAATGCTCCATTGCAGGAAATATCAGGCATCTGGACATCACTGTTACCCTGTTTGTACCAACAAATGTGCTAGAAAAAAACCAGGCTCAGCTATCCAGTTTGAGCTGTGCACTCCTTAAATCCCAAATCCTGCTCTCCTGGCATCTGCCTCTTGCACACCTCCACTATTAGTTTCTTTTCAGGGTAATTAACTTTCTCAACAGCCCAAACTTCACCTCCAGCTCCTCCTGTGATGTCTCGAACACTTCCCTAATGCCTTTCTGACTTGCAAGATACTATTACTTGATACAACACAGGCCCAAGTATTTCGCAGTGGGAACTGCATCCAGGGCCTGGAGAACAACCACTTTTCAATGTTTTCCTCTTACTGAATTAAAATATTTGAAGTGGCAAAGCCCCTCTCTCACGTTGGGATTGGGATTCACATCCTGCAAGTGAACTGCAGTTTATTGTTGCTCTTTTAAGTTCTTCTTATCTTCAAAATTATCAGCGCCTGTAATTTTATTTTATTTTTTTTTAATGTTGTTTTTAAAAACATTTTTTCAGTATGCAGATGTGCTTGTGAAGATTAATGGACTGGGAACACTGAAATCTTGTATTAATCAACTTCAAGGGAAGGCAACTGCTGAGTAAAATTTTCCACAGTGCTGCTGCACACAGGAGTTTATCCAGAGAGCTCCTTGTCTTGGAGGAGCCTTCTGTGAGTTCTGCACTGAGAACAGCCTTGGGTGACTCTTCCTGAATTATTCCCTGAGCACTGAACAAGCCACACTATGGGGAAGCCTGTCCAGTGTTTACCACAGTCCCTGTTATCAAAAATAGCTGATTTGTTCCATGTGCCAGCTCATCTTTGGGCTCTGTGGTGGGAACCATCCCTCCCTGGAGGATCATCCCTCCCAGAGTGAAACTGCACAGTGACCTCAGCCCCAGGGGTGCAGAGCCAGGAGAAACCCCAGAACTCAGCAAAGTTCCCTTCAAGTGGATATTCCTGCCCATCACCTGGCAGAGGGAGGCTCATCCCAGAGGGGAAGGGAGCTGGGGAAGGGGCTGGAGCACCAGGAGAGGCTGAGGGAGCTGGGGGGGGCTCAGCCTGGAGAAAAAGATGCTCAGGGAGGACCTTCTCACTCTCCAGCTCAGTGTAAGGAGGTTTGGGGCAAGGTGGGGTTCATCTCTCAGGGGACGAGCAATGGGATGAGAGAAAATGGCCACAAGCTGCATCAAGGAAGGATCAGGTTGGATATTTGGGAAAATTCCTTCACTCTAAGGGTTCTCCAGCTGCCCATGGCAGTGGTGGAGTCCCCAACCCCAGAGGGATTTAAATGTGGATGTGGCACTTTGGGGACGTGGGTTAGTGGTGGGGAACACTTGAACTCCACCATCTTAGAGGTATTTTCCAATTTAAATCATTCCACGGCTCTAAATGCTTTAAATATAGATTGTGTGGAGCTAAATCTGCTTTCTGGAGCAGGGTAATGACAAGAACCCAACCCCAAAGCAGGGACTGAGGGCAGTGTGCGTGCACACATTTCATTAATGGATAGGTTAATTACCCCAATCTCGTCACTAATTGGATCACTTTAAACCTGCTGCACTGGAAGTCTCTTGGCAGACACAAACACCACCATAATTACAAAAACAACTGGTTTCTCCAGTTACATAATTCTGCCAATTAAATAATTCCTCCACATGTAAAGCAAACCCAACCAAAGCCTTTTGGGGTTGTTTTCATTCATTTTCAGCAACGTGCTGCTTTCCCCAGTGCTGATGCCTACAAAATCCAGCAGCATTCCTCCTGGCAGTCCTTTCCAAAGGCAGATCCATTCCTGCTGGGTGAAAAGACTCATAGGAATTTGCCAGAGCGACGGGAAAACAAGTCCTGTGAGAAGGAAAACCCACCTAAGCTTTCAAGTGCAGCTTTTGGAAGAAAATCTTTGAGGTTTTGGAAGGTTTGATCTCAGTCTGAGGGATACCACCACCCTTGCTTTGAGCCTTTCTCCCTGGGATTGCTACAAAGCAAAGCTTTCCTGCAGCAGCACAGGGCTCCAAATAGTTTGGGATTTGCCAAAACCAGAGAGAGTTGGATATCTCACAAGAAAAGCTGGGTTTTACTGATCATGTTAAATAGTTTGTCAAGGCAGACTGTGGTGAGTGATAAAGCTGCTGGCCTGTGATCAGTTCTCCTCTCACCAGCAGGTACTACTCAGGTCAACTGAAATTATTAAATCAACAGGAATTACTATAAGGAATAAATGTGAGTAAACTGTTTCCCATTCTATGAAAACAAAAGGCAAAACCAATTTTGTGTGTGTGTGTGTTTTTTTTTAAATTATTATTTTATTTCTAGCTTCCTAAACTAAATAGAAATTCTATAGTTCTTTACAAAATTAACAAAAACCCCACAAATCTCTGTTTTTTCATGACTGACATTTGCTACTTAAGCCCAGAGTAATTATTTCCAAGGATTGTGCTCCTGACCAAGTTGTCTGTTAATACTGATTGAACAGTTCCTACAGGGCAGGAGTCCTCAAGTGTTTCCTTCTAGAAAGAAAACTGCAGAGCTTGATATGAAACCATGAAACCCACAAAAATTATATTTAGCTGCTCCCTGTATCACACGGTTTTACCTCTAGGGAGTTTCTGCCATCACATCTCTAATGGATTTCATGAGAAGTTCTGGAAGTCAAATAGTGTCCCACCTACCAATACATTAATAGGGATCAGAATTAAGAGTCTCCCTTCCCCTACATATAATAATAGCGAATGTTCATCTGCTGAAAAAAGCAGATGGATTAAAAACCACTGCAGTTTGTAAAAGAGCACTTGCTTGGGAAATAACCTTTGGAGGCACTGGAAAAACTCAGAGTTCAATCAACTTTATTTCCAGTACAAAAGCAATTAGATTTTTTCCCATCAGAAATCAGATGGAGTAGTAAATTAGGATTTGCTGGTGATGGGAATTCTTAACTTGTGGCATAAATAGAATTTCCTTATTATTATTTTCGGCTATGGCCATCTATCTAAACCTCCATTCCAAGCACAATTTGTGAGAAAAAAAAGCCGCATTACAGAGTTATCGCAGATATCTACATTTAATTTGAGTTTTCCTCCTCCTTTTTAAGCAGAAGTTACTTTAATTAAGCTTTAAACAACAAACAATCAACCCACAAGAACCAACAGATTTGGCTGCTGTTCCATCCACCTAAAACTCCTGTACTGAGAAATCTGATTTAAACAACTCCCAAACTACCCTCACAAGGCTACAAATATTTTTCTGTGTTCCACCAGTCCTGAGAAATCAAAACGCAGATAAAAATGCAAATCTTGAACTGGTCTTTGTGCTTGCATGGAAAATATTTTATAGATAATTAAGATTAAATAAGTTCAAAATAATTTTGCTTGTTATGGTGCAACTGGAGCATCAAGAGTGACTCCTTTAGAGACAATTTCAGTGAGAAAACAGTTCAAAATCTTTTCTTTCTGTTTCCTAACCCAGCAGGCATTTTGAACACAACTCATGGATGATGAGAAATACATTTTCTTTCCAAGTCCAGCTCTGCCTGCCTGGTGAAATTTTCCTGAGGATCCTTCTCACTTTGACTCCTTCACCAGGAACTTGCTTCTTTTTTCCTCTGTGATTTAATCTGAACTGGTCTTTGGTTAAAATAGATATTAATTCACAGTAAGTCCATGAAATAAAAAGAGTGAGAATTATAATTCCAAGAGAGCTCTGGAATGGCACCCAATTCCTGCCCTGCTTCCTCTCCTTGCCTCCCTCACTGATCCAGGAATAAATCTACCAAACAGAGGAGGAGGAGGGAGAAAGGGGAGACGAATTAAGGCCACAGATGAGAAAAATCAAAACTGGGAATAATTTCTGAATACAATATTGGCTACCTAAAATCCGAGATTGTTTCTTAATTAACTTTACAGGAAATATTTGGAGAGCAAAGCTGCTGAGCTGAGCCTGTGTCCTGATCGTTGCTCTCATTTATCCATGGAGCATTCCTGTTGATTCCTCCTTGGCAGCTGGAAGTATATTCCAACTGTCTGAAGAGAGTCTAAAATCTGAGATTCTCTCTGTCAACAGCCCTGTGATCAATCCCAACCTGCCCTGTGGATTCCTTTTCTGTTTAAATTCAAGAATATTTCCTTGATGGATGCACAGTATGCACGTGGATTCAGGCTGGAAATAAATCTGGGTCCCTTTAGCCAGCAAAGCATCACTTCACTCCTCTCCCTGTGGCTCAAGGTAAGTCTGTTCGACACAGACAAAAAGCAAGATGGAATAAATAGAGGATTTCTTCTGGCCAGAAAGCAAATGCTGGTGCTTGAGATGAAATATTGTCATGGAAAAGACTCATGGGGCCATCCCTGCTGCTCCTCAGTGCTGGCTGAGAACTGAGCAGAGAGTAAAGGACTGGGGAACACAGAAAGAACCAAATTCCTCCCCAAAACTGGGAAAGAAACTCTTGATGGCCTCCCAGGCACACGGCAGGAAACCTCAACAAAGTCCAAATATTCTCCCTCAGACTGCAGGTTTGGGCTCCTCCTCCTGCAGGCTCCATGGTCCCCAACAAAAAGTCTAGAGTTTTATGGGAAATGGCCCAAAGTTGCCCAATGTCCTGGTTCCAGGGGAGAAGTTCTCCCTTGAGCCACGAGCATGGAAAATGCTGAGTGTTGGATCCAAAGCCAACGGCTCCTGCTCCTTCCCAGGAGCCCAAATCCCCCCTGCTAAAGCAGGGAAGGTCACGTTGTAAAGTCACTCCATTAAAAGAGTAATTAAAGAGTAAACATTAACCAGCAATTTCTCCTTAGGTCTTTCTTAATTCCAGTTGGTACCATTCCTCCCAGAGCGAGCTGTACCTTATGGATCTGCACGTTTATCTTGATGAAAAATCTTTAACTTCTGGGTTTTCAAGGCAAGAAATGCCAAGTCCTTCCATCCAGAGGAACTCTGCTCCCTGCTCTCCCAGCTCTCATGGCATTGTAGCTACAGCAATCATATTATCCATATTATTTGTCACTGACAAAAGTATCCTGGGACATGGTAAAACTGCCATGAGAAAGGAAATTAATTTCTCCACGCTTTAATGAGTGGGAACCTTTATTCTCATTGCAAAGAAGACCGAAGATAAAACTCCTGATAAATGTTACCTGGCAGGTGGGCTCTTGCAAACACTCTGGACAGTTTTGACTGCTTGAATTTCAGTCTTTATTCCTCACTGAGGTTTTCAGAAAATGCAAACAACAAAGATTTTCTTAAAAAAGCAGCTGAGACAAACGGATGCACAGAGCTCCATCAGGGAAAGCTGTCAACTGGCCCCACTCCACGGGAATTAATGCAAAGGCATTGATTTGTTCTAGGCTAATGATAAGGACTCTGGGTTTAATTTTAGGAGAAGAACTTTCATTTTCTGACTGGCAACCAGAGCTATTTATTACACAACCAGAAAGCCAAAGTTCAGCTTTGCAAGTGACTAATCAAAGCCAAGCCCTCCCTGTAAGGAAAGGAGGGAAAACAAGGCTGGAATGGTCAACAGCAGTTTGCTAAAACGAAACTCAACTTCTGCCTCTCACCCTCTGCCTCCTGCCCATCCTGGAGCAGCTCCACCAGGATTTCAAGCCAGGATTGAAGAGAGTTTTCCAGAGGGAAGAAAATCACAGCCATTCCAGGGATCACCCAGATCCTTCAAGGACACGAATCTTTTTCACAGCAACAGGAAACACAAAAAAGAAGAGAAATCCAAACAAAACCACGGCAAGGCTGTCAAAAAGACAACAGGAAGACAAGGGAGTTCAACAACGAGCTGCTGTTGGTGTTCTTGTTGCTGATCTCAGAGGAATCCTGGAGGATAAAGAACATCCACTCCAAGTGCCACAACATCCATCCAAATGCTGGCATGGAGACACGAGAATGGATACAACTGTTTATCCCATTTCCTGGCCCGCAATTCTGTGTCTGAGCACTAACTGTAATATTTGGCACTTAGTCCTCCGTGTTCAAAGAGTTAAGCTGTGTCCTATAAAGATAAAAATCTCCACTTTTATGACTTTGTAGGGCTCCCACCAAACTGAGGATCCAGCTGTAATTGTAACATTCCAAGCTCCGGAGGTGCCAAGTTTTACTAACTCTAATTTAACCGGCCCAGCTGATGCAGTCCAAATTCTTGTTTGGATAATCAGCCTTTGTTTAAATACGGACTTTAAAAAAAAAAAAAAGAAAAAAGAAAAAATAGAAAGAAAGAAAGGCCAGGCCAAGCATTAGCCTCCAGGCATGCCATGTGAGCTGATTACCCTGCAGCAGTAGCAGACACTCATGCACAAGAGGAGGATTATTTTGCCAGAATTACTGTTACGGTAACACAGAATCAGAGTTTCTCTCTCCCCTCCATCCCCCCTCCCTTTTTCTTTTCTTTTCTTTTCTTTTTTTTTTTTTTTTTTTTTTTTTTTTTCTTTTTCCTCCCCCCCTCCACAATTCCCAAGTCTTCTTTCCAAGTTCAAATGAAGTTTAAAGGTGAAAAGGGCAAGAAAGTTTCATGACTGGCTGTTGAAAGAGGGAGAAATAACCAGGGTCTCCAAGTTTGCGTTTACTAAAAGCTCAACAATTTTTGTATTTTGCTGCAATTCATAACTGCACAAATCCCTTTTGTTGGGTCTGTTTGGACTGAAATTAAACACTTGTTAATAATTTATAACTTAATATCATTAGAAAATAATAATAACTGTCAAGCGGCTACGTTCAATACATAAAGCAAGTCGAGTGGCTCGTTAGATTATTTGTCAAAGCAACAATTTCTATATATTTTAGCCTATTTCTACTAGGAAGAGCAGCTAAAGAGCCACCCAGCTTGCTTGGAAATCATTTCTCCACCAGCTGGGAGCAATTCCCAAATTGCTGCACCTCAGCCACATCCAAGTGATGCTGGCTGACTTTAAAAGCACTTCAGGCTGACTCCAGGAGGTGCCTCAAAAGTGCTGCAGGAGGAGGGATGGCCAAAGCCCTTTGCTGCTCCCTGACCAAAAATGCATCCCACACTGCCCGTGCTTTGCTCTCAATTTGACATCTGAATGGAAGTGAGACAGTGGCCAACAAGCCAACTGTCAAAACGAGGCGTTTTAGAAGAGAAAATTCTTAATTTTATTTGTTGGTCAAGGAGCTGAGCTGCACAAAGCACAAGGGCCAGGCACGAAGCTGCTGCTGCCTTCCCCAGAGCTGAGTGCAAACCGGAAGAAATATTTATGTGTGTGTGTGTGTGAGGAATTCTGGGGAGAAAACTCACTTGTAAAATGTCACAGGCTGTGGCTCTTCTTGGGAAGCCACAAACGTGGCTTTTTGGAAAAATAAGACAGAAATGGAGAGTGCCAGAATAATTTGGGTTGGAAGGGACCTGAAAGCTCATCCTGTCATGGGCAGGGACACCTTCAACTATCCCAGGGTGCTCCAAACCAGCTTGGCCTTGAATAATTCCAGGGATGGGGCAGCCACACCTTCTCTGTGCCAGGGCCAGGAATTCCTTCCCCAACATCCCATCCAAGCCCAAGCTCTTCCAGTCTGACATCAAAGCTGACAGATATCTGACATATTTTATCACTTTTCTCTCCATGTCAGCACCTGTGGCAATTCTGGTTTTGTTGCATATTAATCTGTGAAGTTGAACACATAAAATTTGAGTGTACTAAGCAAGGAAGTTGGAAGTTTAGATTAAAAAATTAATCTGAGCTTGTGTAAACTGATTTAAGCCAGAAGAACTGACATTAGTCAGGGGTCTGCTCTTGTTTCCATCTATTTATCTGAGATAATTTCTAATGTACTTACTGAATAAATCTTCTCCTTTCATGCCTTTCCAACTCCTTCTCCTGATTTTGTCTCTTCTGTCCCCTTTGCCTGCAGACTGAGAACTGAACACACACATAGAGTCACCTCCTCCCACCTTTTCCACTCTCAGCTCTTCCCTTCCTCAGCCTGCCCTGTTCTCTTCCCATGATTTCTTGTATTTCTTCTATTCCTGGAATATTTCAAGGAAGCAGAGAAAGGCCTCCAAACACTGCAGGTTTATTTACAGCACAACAGTTCTCAAAATATTATTGAATTTACCTTGAAGCTGAGGAGCTGCCCAATGTCCTCATGTACAAACAGGATTTGGGATTCTTTAAAGTGATCATGCAAATAAGAAAGGCAATGAGAGAAATGGTATTTTATCGAATTTATTTTTAAATTCTCCCAGAAATCAAATGGTGCCTACAGAGGAACCAGAAGGTGCCACTCTGGTTAGTGACAATCCTTATAGGTTGTAATTAACTTTTTTAATTTTTCAATTTTTAGTTAAAGGTGGAAGATTCTTTTTTTTTAAGTGAATGCTCTCAAACACATGAAAAAAATACAGGAATTGATAAAACTGATCTGTAACATACTTTTACTTGAGAAAGGATTACAAGGTTGAATCTTAACATTATATGCTTAAAACCATTTCTTGTTCCACTGCCTTTACAGTTCCAAACAAAATGTACATTTTGGAGACAAAGGCCTTTATCCCCTTTAAGTGCTGTGGATTTCATGCCAATCTCCCAATATAAAGCAGACTTCAGACTCAGACCCAAGAGAAATGGTCTCGGAAAGATTAGATTTTCCACCACAAAATAAAACCCTTGTGTGGGGAACCACACCAGCTCCAACACCTCCTTCCCCTCCTACGTGTTTGTTTGACAGGGAGAAACATCCCCAGCCCATCCCATGCCTCCTCCTCCTCCAAATGGAAGTGGTTTGATCATTCCTCTGCTCTTGTGCCAGCCACTTTTTTCCATGTATAAAACGTCCAGAATTTTCAGATATCCCTGAAAATCAGTATTTTTCTAGGTTTTTTTTTCCTTATTATGTATCGCTTTGCGACACAGAGTAAGTTTGTTATTAATATTCGGGTACAAAGTGAATTCTCACTGGTGATGGAAAATAGACAAACTCAGTGCAAGGGGCACACGAAGAACAGAATGATGAAAAATTCTTTTAAATCAGCAAGATATTTTTAAGAGTTGCCCATCAAAGGGCATGTACCTCTAATAGGAACAGTATATTGCTGTTCCTATTTATTAATAGGAACTTTAATAGGAAATTAATGATGCCAAGTATTTGGCAGCTCAATAAATACAAGAGGAAACTTCCTTAAACTACTCAAGAGGTAGAAAGGTGTTTTACCAATCACCTCTATATCAGAAAACATAGATTTTTCATGATATTTCAAACCCCATTGCCGGTAATAAAGTAGGACAAGCAAGGAAAGGAGAAAACTACAGATTCAATACAATGTAGCTCCCGAGGATTAAATTTGGACACCACCAAAGCCACACCAGAAAAGAACGAATTCAAGAATCAGAAGATTAAAACTGCTTGGGATTGGTGAGCTGCAGATGGAAACTTCGTTGAGAACACACAGTTTTAAATTCTGGATATTAAATAGGATATTCTGTGATTAAATGCTCCTCCAATTTTTGAGTACATCACTTTGTTTTTTTTCCTACCGGCTACTGTGATACAAAAGACATCTCCTGCACACATAGAACTGGTAAAAAAAAAGAAAGAAAAGAAAAGAAAAGTGCAAGTAAAAGCCATTTAGGTTTCCAGCAAAGACATCAAAGCAACCCAGCTAATGGACATCCAGGGTAGTCAAATCACTCCTGCAAAATCCATTAGTTACTAAAAGTTCTGGAGGGCTCAGTTTTTACAGTAAAACCTGTAAAAACTCCGTATCCAGTTTCTCTGTTGGGACACTGAGGTGTGAAGATCCAAACGATGCTGGAACTGAACTTGTATATTTGAACCTTTTGAACTCCAGCTGCCCTTCATAAATTACTTTACCACTGGCTTTAACACGTTCCTAACCCGCCGTGCAAGAAAAGGGAGGAACCATGAAAAGAAAGGCTGGAAATGGAACTGAACTTTTCTAACACTTCCAGTGGAATTCGTCTTGGTTCAAAAGACAAGCAAACCCTATGGCAGGGGCTGGGGGAGGAGGAAAAAAGCTCCCAGACAGTGCAGTGAAATAACATCTGTTCCCATGCTATGAAAACAGAGTGGCCAAGCCCCTTCCCCAGCCCCAAAGCCAGTGGAAGTGAATGGAAATGGCCCCACACAGGAACAAGGCAGTGGCTCCTTTCCATCTGGAAACCTTGTCAGATGGAAGCAAATTCCACCAAATTCCCAACTGGGGCAAGAACTTTGTTTTGCGCCCCAGAATGGGACGCGCTGCACTGGATGGGCAGTTTTGGGATGCAGAGGGTCCTCACCACACCCCATCCAAAGAGAGACAGGGAAGCTCAAATATTTAGAGTTTAGAAACTAATCCAACTCCAAGACAACATCAATAAAGACTCTTGATTAATTTTAAGGTGAATTAAACTGCAGGACAGCAGCTCAGGAGCTCCAACACGACATTTCCTGCTTTCCATGGGAAATGAGGACAATGAGCAGGTCCCTCCTCTTTATTTTTTAGACTCTCAGTGTGTTTATAGACAGTTAATCACTGGGATATCAGGGAAAAACTGAAGTTTTAAGTCCAGAAGAATGGAAAGGCTGGTTCCCAAACAGGACAGCACATTATCCTATAACCAAACCAAATATTCCTTCCTCCTGCACCTTCCCTGCCTGCAGAGAGCTCAGCATCCAAAAGCAGCAACACAGAATCCAAACCTTCCCAGGAACTCTCCAGCTCTGCTTGCAGAAGGATTTTGGGGTTCACCAAAGTCACCAATTTTTATTTTTTTTCGATCTGAGATCTGGCATTTACAGATGAGGAAGCTGCCCATCCTAGAGGGTTGTGCTTTCAATGGGTCAGCTAATATAAAAATCCTGCTTTTCTCTTTGGATTGTGGTGTTATCACATTATATGTGGACACTGCATTTCAGCTTCTCTTTAAAATGATCTTGCCAAGCAGTGAAGGGACACAGCAGCTCCCATTTACAGGTCACCTCAGGTCTCCTGAACAAACTGTGCCCCAGGGTTTTAGTGAAACTAAGGAATTCCAAAAGCAAAGCACATTGCCCTCAGCACACAAAATGCTTCTGATTCGCAGAATGACACAAATGTACAAGAAAAAAAAAAAAAAAAAAAAAAAAAAAGGATGTCTGATTATTTTTTGTAATGGATGGCTTTTAGATGGGCAGAACACACTCAGGCATTTCTTAAAGCCCCAAACCACGGGTGATTTCCAACAAAGGCCTTGTGTGAAGTGCTGCTTGCTTATCACAAAGACTTGGAAAAAGAATTTTTCAGGGGTTGAACTCTGCGTTTTAACCCCGGACAAAGAATCAGAAGCAGCACCAAGTGTGTGCTCCTTAGTCCACACTGCTGATCTGGAATCCTTGAGATTGGTAAGTTTGTGTGGAATTATTTGACATTTCCACAGAAAATAAATAAAAAAGGAAAATGACACAACTTTCTGTGTGAAGTCCATGGCACAGTTTGCCTGTTTAAGGAACAAGATACATGAAATCTTAAAAAATCTGGGTTTGCAACTTATGAAATTACCACCTCCATTAATTACAACTCCTAATGAGACATTACAATGGGACCACGTGGACAGTCCAATTCAGATGAATATCACAGATGTTAAAAAAAAAAAAAAAAATCATTAAATCTCACGTAATTTAACCTGTTTTACTCCCCACTTTCACAAAGGAAAACTTGTGGTTTCTCCTCCCCTCTCCCCCAGCACAGACTGGCTTTCTTTCCTTGGCTTCCCCACTTGGAAACGAGCCACGGATCATTTACAGACTTCCGAGGTTTGCTGGGGCACTTTCTGAGGATCCCTTTGGAAAATGGTGCCACATTTCAAACCAGAGAGACGCAGGTAGGAACCTTAAAAAAACAGGCCAGCAGCCAGAGTGGTCATCAGTAAGTTTTGTTTTTGTTTCAATGTATTAACAACATCATTTCGAGCGTTCACATCATCCAAGCGCCTCCGCGCCGCGCAGGGGGATCTGGCATTACATCTCATCAGCCAGAAAGGATCCACATTTCTGACATTAAACAAACAGTGGACAAGGCCCCATCCCCAAATCCCAGCAATAACCCCCTGTGCCAAAGCCAATCCCCCAAGAATCCAGGGAGCAGAGGTCTATCCGAGCTCTTATCCCTGGGAGCTCAGTGGTTTGGGACTCCCGAGCAGCGTCAGTAGGTAAAGGCCCAGGCTGATCTCCTCTAAGAGAGGCTTCATCTGCTGAGGGGGGAGGCATTACAAAATAGCAGAGATCAGTCCTGCCTGATGCAAACGTTAAGTCATAAGAATAACATTACATAATGTACAGCAAAATGTTAATTTACAAGACTCAAATCAAGGCCCGGCCGTGCTGGGATGCGCCAGCCCCACGACCAGAGGGCACAAACCAACAAGAGAGTTCTCAAAACACTTCTCTGTCCTTTAGGCCATTTTTGGTTTATATATTTTTGTTTCGCTCGTTGATAATCTTACAGACCAGGGAAACCATGCTGCTGGGGAAGTACTAAATCACACCAGAAGAGCTAAGGTTTTTAGATGAAACAAGAAGCTGATTACACATGCACTGAGTATACCAGTCACTAAGCGTTTCTGGATTGCAGGGATAAGATACTCTCTTTGCTTATTACTGCCTCCTTGATCCAAAGAGATTTAAGCAACTGTTTTCAATTAGATGTTTTTAAGCTAGTAAAACTACATCCATAAAGACATATTTATAGAACAACTTAAAACGAGAAGAATTAAAACGACTGCAAAAAACTGATGAATTCCATTCCCCCACCAA
>VWZU01004413.1:382618-398423 GCA_013397095.1 Sterrhoptilus dennistouni | reverse complement strand
AAACAAGTTTTAAATGGTGGTTCAAATGGTATCCACAACATCAACCTCCTAAAGCTTGAAAACAATTGTGGCTGGGTTTTGAACTTGTTAGAAAAGGTAAAAAAAACGACTTGTGTAGCCCATGATACACTTCTGGGCACAGGCAAAATGGGGAATTCAGGATAAGGGTACTGCAATTTTTACCAAATCTGTTACAAAATTATTTTAAAACCAACCTTTAATTATTAAAAATAAAAAGAAGAAGAGCACCTGCTGATCACCAAATCCACAGGATGCTCAGGAAAACAGGCACAAACCTCCCCCAGCAGAGACCCTGACCAGAGTCCCAGGGCTTTTCTCCTCTCCTGCCCAGCAGCTCCAACCTGCTGCTCATTTTTCCAAGGATTCCAACTCGATTCCCTCTCTGAGCAACTTTTCCACACCAGCTCTTTCCTGCCCTGCAGTTTTGCCCCAGAACATCAGCCTGGAGGGGTTGGGAGGAAACCCCTGGAGGGCTCAGGGAGCAGCCAGCCATGAGCAGGGAATCCCTGCAATCATTCTAATGAAGCTAAATCTTGGGAGTTTACATAAAAGGAAAATTAAATCAAGCCCTGGAGTGGATTGGAAAAGAAATGCACCAGGAGATGGATAAAGTTAATCACGTTTAGTGAAGGCTGATGCTGACCTACTCAGCCTTGCCTTGGAGATGCCCTGGACTTGCTGAAGTTTCATTATTTGGGAACACAGAGCACACTGAGGGGTTGTAGCAGCTGCCCTGAATTCCTGCAGTGATTTTCCTGCTGGGAAATCCCACCTCACCCCTGCAGCATCACTGTTGGGAAGGCAGGAAAGCAGTGGATTGTCATCTTCAAACCCTGCACACTCAGGAAAAAACTTCACCTCAGTAAAATAAAATTTTCACTGTTACATCCTAGCAGAGAATCCTTGAGGTTGGAAAAGCCCTCTAAGATCCACCAAGTCCAACTGTGCCACTGCCAAAGCCACCAGGAACTCACATCCCCAAAGTGGCACATCCGCACACCCCTTAAATCCCTGCTGGGATGGGGACTCCAGCACTGCCCTGGCCAGCTGTGCCAGTGCTCTGACATATTAACACAAAGCCCCAAAGTCCCCTCAGTGGCCAAAATTCTGGCCCACATGAGCTGCTGGGTGTTTTGGGGAGCCCACGGGCCCCGTGTTGACTATTGGAATTCTATCTGATATTTATAATTTAAGAAATTTGAGTTGTAGTTCCCAAAAGGCAGTGCTGGAGCAAATGTCTCCTTTTAACTCCTCCTGCTTTAAGCAGTATCAGCTACACAAACCACGCAGCCTCCTGATGAAGGAGCCAAAGATTAGGATATGAATCTGTCAAGTTTGGAATATTTTTTTTCTGTACAGCTCTGTTAAATCACTGAGGACAGTAACGCCTCAGTATGTTCTGAGAATAGCTCATTTGTTCTTTATTTCAGTGCCACAGAAAAGATTATTTGCAACTATTCACTTCCTTACAAAATATTCAGATTCTTCAATGAAAAGCATTTCCCACATTGTGGAGCCACCCACACAGCTCCATTTGAACGTGAATGAAAAGCTCTGCTTGATGCTGGTGAATATGTTAACCTCTCCTAGATCCCCAGGCCTGGTGAGCCACTCTGCTCCTGCATCTGCACAAGGAACAGCGTGGAAAACAAGCTGGATTCTGTTGATTTCGGACAAACAAAGACAACAAAGGCGTCAGATGATTATGAGTGAAATATTCTCATCTGTGCCTGAAGTGGTTTCATTTCTGGCAAACCAACCCTGAATTTCAGCTCATTACAAATTAATTTTAATGTGCAACAGATCATAATTAGTAATGGGATAGGAAATATTTTCCCTTCTACTTTGGGCTACTGGTGTCAGCTTTGCCCAGTTTTAACTCGATCAGTAACCATCACCAGTTAAGGACCAGTTGGTGACCCGGTGGTTGAAGCTCTTTCCCCAGTTACACTGTCACAATTAGCACTCCTAGAGCAACCTAAACCAAATTTTTGAGGCAACATCTGTTCCAATCCTTACGTCTTTGTTAGAAAAGCGCAGTTTGCACTGCAGTGCTGCTTTTTGAAACGTCACCTTGGTTTGTAACCACCTTGACAACTCATTAAGCTCATGCGTGATGCCCAGACGAGGACAGGAAGGGCAGGACATTGTTGGGTACAATGTCCTCCTCAAGCAGCAAAACCTCCTATGTGCTCCCTCCCATTCATTAAATGGCTTTAAACCCGAACCAGACCTCATTTTCACAAGGATCTCCCTGTAGGCACACCATGGCCACCTACCCCTGGTGTTGTCCCCAATGAACCTCCAACACCCCAAGCTCCTCCAGCCTGGAACCTGCCCAGCAAACCTGGCCATGGATGAACCCACCCAGAGTGTTCAAACGACCCAAACACACCAAACCATCCCTGGCATTTGACCAAACAGGTTCCTGTTCTCCTAAGAGCAGCACAACCAGGACATCAGGTCTTTAAAACCTCTGTTTCCTCCTCAATTTTCCTGCTTCCCCTACTCACACATCCCTGAATGTGAAGCCCAAGGAAGTGCACAAGGTTTGGGTTTCACTTTTCCCTTCCCACCATCCCGTTTCACTGGGGAAATCTGACTCTTCCATCTGTCCCTCCCCTCCCTGCCCCATCTGCTGACACCAGGCTCCTTTAAGGGATCACTAAAAGAGATGGCAGAGAGCTCTGAAGAAATTCAGAGGGGAAAAAAAAATAAAAAAGGAAAAAGGAAAAAAAAAAAAAGTAAAGAGAAAAAAAGAGTTGCTCTTCTTTGAGAGCTAGCTGGAGTGCAGAGCTATCTTCATAAATAGACAGGAAACAGAAAAGACTAATGTTGGGCAGATGACAGATCCCTGAATTCAGTTAACTGGCCTTCAAGATATGAACTGTTCTATTAAACATAGAGGCATTATGTTGGTCATCCACTTTAAGCCCAAGAGTGATTAAAATGCTGGCAGAAAATAAAAACTGGCTATTGAAGAGCTTGCCCCGAGGTCCTAATTTCAAATCAAATTTTACAGCGCCGCACAGGAACAATGGCAGCCCAGTACTCCAAGTCTTCTTTTTGTCACTTTGTACAAAGAAACCCCCTCAAACTCTCTCAAAGAACAATGGCCCCTCTAGATTCGCAACTACGCCAAGAATGGGCTCAAACCATACAAAAACACATTTTAAAAATACATTTTACACTGCCCTTGACATTTGAGATAAATAGAAGCCAATGCATTGAAATTCCAAGTATTTTTTTTTATATATCCTCTCGCAAAGTGAATTTTTTATTTTCTCCAGTCTACTTGATCTTTGACATTCTGGCCCCTGCAAGGGAAGGACACAGCAGAGCAGTCAAAGAAATTAATTATGCAGATAATTGCATTTTATTAAAATGATTACTGTAGCAGGGGGAACGCCACAAAAAATGGCAACGACACGGCCCCGGCCCCCTGAAGAAATCAAGAGGACACAGACAGTTCATTTTTAATTAAAAAACTTCTCAGCTATTAACATTTAATTATCTGTTACCGATCTATGGCACTAAGTTTAATTAGCATTTTTCTATACCTCAGGTTGGTTTCTCAGTAAAAAAACCCTCTCTTTTTTAAAGTTCCTCTGAGCTGTTGCAGATTCCCCCTTCCTACAGCCCGAGTTTATTTGAATTTGGCAGCTTGGAAACAGCCAGTTGTTTCCTAGTGAACAGCACACAGGACCATATGTTTCAACATTTAAAGCAATTTCGAATCAGAGGTATAATTCTGAGTGTCCTTAGCAGAAATTGTACATTAAATACCCAAAGGATGGGAGCTCTACAAGAGTTTCAGCCTTTTTTAGCACTTTTCCCCATAGCAACAAAACCACTCCACACTACTTATATCATCCCCTGGAACCACAAGGATGTGGAGAGCAGTGGTGAGCTGGCTGCAGCAAGGGACAAGCCACTGGATCATTTTCATTTTCTCTTTCCTGCACCTTTCTCCCATCAGGATCCATCCCAAATTCCTTCTGAAACACACCTGTGCTCAGGACTTGTACCTGCTTTCTTGATTTGTGGACATCTATTTTATAAAGAAGTCATTAATCAAAAATTTATTTTGTTAAACACATGCCTTGGGTTGTTCTGTTTCTTTCTGGGGTGATGGACATGACCGGAACTGGATTTAAATCCAGTTATAGCACATCCAACACGATGGTGCTGGTTTGTATATTCTGCTTCTCCTGGCACCAGGATAACACAGACTCCAAAACTGCACAAGAATATTTGAAAAGCACATTCAGAGAGAGGCAAAAACTCAACAAATCCTGAGAGAGTTCACATCAGTGAATCCATCAGTAAACATCCATTGTTCTGACCACAACAACTGGGAAAAAAAAAAAAAAGAAAGAAAATGACAATTCAAGGTGAAAATTCAGTGATTTTTGCTGGTTGGAGGGAGGATGGGCACAAAGCAAGGAGGGCAGAGTTTATCAAACACCCTCAGGAACTGGGGGGAAGCCTCATCCTGGGATGGCCCCAGAGCACTGGGATCACAGGGCGAGCACAAGGCTGCCCTTCCTCATCCTGGGGCACACAAACCCAACATTTGACACTTTCACTCCCTTTGAACCACTTTCCTGAGCATGTGCTGCCTGACACTCACTTATTCCTCGATTTTTCACACCAAGCTGGAACAGGAAATGGGTTTTTCCAGTGTGGGGGCGTAGGATTGCCCTGCTCTGGCAGCCAGGGGCTGGCACTGCTGCAGCCTCTGTGGGGCTGCGACACACTCAACATTTATTTCCCTCCTTTTATTTTATTTCCCTCCTTTTATTTTTTTTTCCATCCCAGATATGGCTAGAAACTGAAGTAAATATTCACTTACTTAAATTTATTTAATTTGCATGAAGTAAATAATCATTTACTTCAATATTCAAACCCTTTTCCTCCTAGCTTTCATCATAACACTGGCATTAAATAACAGATATTACGTTAATAATTATAATTTCCAGACACAAAGTGTTTTCAAAGTATTTTTCATCAGCATCTAAAGTTTGTTTTCCTTTGGTGAAGGTTCTTGCTCTCATTTTGACTTGGTAGCCTGGCACAGAAAATTCCCTTTGAATGCCTGAGTGATTCTGAGTGATTAAAACAAGCAAACAAACCCTCCAGAAATAATTCCATTTGTGGGTATTTCCTTTAACAGCATTAATAATCTAATGCATTTAAAAGGAAGATTTAGAATTCTAATTCACTTGTATTTCACAGGATTAAAAATGCAATATATGTAATATAGCCACGGGACAGAACCACAGCCAGATCAGGGAGGTATTTCAACAATATCCATTCCTGTTGTGCAGGAGTTCCATGTCAACACCTCTCCAGGTCATTTAAATTTTACTTTACCAATCCGTAAAATGCAAGGAAAACATTTCTTTTCCAGATAGACCTGAAAATACACATTCAGTGGGATAGAGCTGAAAGAATAAACTGAAAACAAAACGAAGTTCTCATTTGGAATTAGATTTAAATCTAATACCCAGTCCTGAGTGACATGTACACCTAATAGAGGACATGACCTTCCCTTAATGTCTTTACCTTTTGTATCATCAATTGCCAATTTACAAAAAATATTCCATAAAGGAGTTTTTTTTATTTCCTTACTCTGAAACACCGGAGAGAAACGATATTTCAGCATGAAGAACACGATTTGTAGGCCAATGTGTGTGTCCTGCTGCTAAACTGAGCAGCATTTTCAACAGAAATGATAAATATGGTAAATCAATGTATGTTTTAAAAGAAAAAGAGAGAACAGAGAGAAATTCCCACTGCTGGGAGCATTGGGGCTACCTGGGCACGAAGAGCCCTGTGAGCCCTTCTCCAGCCAGCCCAGGTTATTCTGGTCTCCTTTTCTCCCTAGAAATTCCACCCTGACCCTGAGAAACTGTCATCAAAACAAGGCCATTTCCATGAAACATATCTCCACTGTGAAAACATTTAATAAAAACATTCCCATCCCATTCTAATTTTAATTTGTGCTAAGTTTCAACGCAAAGACCAGGCACAGCTGCCTGATTTCCTTCTCCAAAGCGCACCGAAGTTTCAAGTTCCCTGCCCAAAAACATGAAATTAAATCTGTGGGACTTCAAGGCACATGAGGCAAATTAGCATTTAGGAAAAATTAAGCTTTTAATGAAACAAAATGCCACTTAAGTATTACTGGACTCTTTGGGTATATCTAATAACGAGGGTACTAAATAAAGCCTTTATAAGAAAAAAAAAATGCACACTGAGGGAAAATAGGCCTGTTATTTTTAACACTGATAATTTTGTTTAAAAGAAGATTCCTTCCTGTGTTTCATCATTTTACGTTATGCTCGATTATAGAAACTAATGTGGGAAAAAAAAAGCTCAGAAAAATCCAGGCCCAGAATATTATGGAAAAAAAGAACCACCAAATGTAAAGGTCCTGTAATATTTGGTATCTTCAGATTTTTCTGCACTGGTTCACACGACCCCCCATTTATTTTTAGAAAGGCAGCAATTCCCACTTGGACACGGTGCAATACCTTGTACCCGAATGTTGCTTTGCACAAATAAACCACAGAAAAGTGTTGACTTAAAAATAAAACATTGGAAAAGGAGAAAGGTTTTTTTTTTTCCCCCTCTCCGCGAAAATTTCCGGAAAAGCTGTAAACAAAGGCAGGTTTGGCTCGGTGGCTTGAGTGGCTCTGCTGAGCTGTCGAGGATGGAGAACATATCAAACCTCACAGAGTGAGGAAATGTTTGTAAAACAGTTAGTAAATCATAGGCAGCGAGGTCACCGTGTTTAACAGCGGGAATGACACTTTGCCAAAAGCCCAGCTGGGAAAGGGCGGGGATGCTCACGGCTCCTTGCTCCTTCAGGAGTCTTCACATCCCAAATTTTGTTTCAGAAATCAAATCAAACTCTTGGAAAGCAGGGAAAACTTGCAGGGTTTCCAGTTGAGGAGCTCTGCCAGGATGGCGCAGTCATCAATTGGATAATTTCAATACCTGGTTCTGTTTTCACCAAACACAACGTGAGCTGTGAAATCATCAAGAAATTCTTTGCAAATTGATTCTGCCTGACCTTTTACCTCAGGGATGGAGCTTTGAGTCCTCGCTCTAAATTCCCCCACAGAAACAACCCCAAAAAATCTGCAAACTGGCACAGCCAGAAGGTGAAATTACACATTTTTAAACGCAGACACGACAAACGCGCGGACGAACGGCGAAGAGCTCGATTCATCTGGTGCCAAAAAAAAAAAGCCAGGAACGGTTATTTGGAGGTGAAAAGCTGTCATGCAATCACTTCATAATATGGAGAGATTTATGGAATGACTCACCTGCTACCGTAGGACCCAAACCCCCCAGTCCTGGCGCTGGCAGCAAATGCAAAGGAAACACTTAAGCACATACTTGACTTCAGCTCTCTCATGTTTGAAGTTAAGCATGGACCTAAGTGCTCTGCTGGACTGGGGCCTATATGCTGCACGACCATGATAAAAAAAATAAATCTTTCCAAATTTCTCCTTATGTGACATCTGTGTTAAAATGCTGGGGTTTAAATGACAGTTTATGGTGAGTTTTGTCAGTGTCCCGTTCCTCTCTTCACTACGTTTTGAGACCACAATATCAGGAATTAGGGGAAAAAAAAGTTGGTCTACAGCGATGCAAACAGTTTTTGCTTTTTGAGAAGAACCCATGGGGCACTGCTCCTTCCTTTAGGTGGCAGAAAAGGGACACTGCAGTTGGAGTGAGCACCGTTGGTAGGGGAGAGATTAAATAAGAAATAATTTGCTCAGTGCCTGTTAAACCATGGGTAGGAAATGCCCCATGAAGCCAGTGAAGTTTAATAATAAAGTTAAATGTTTTCCTGCTTCCTACTGGAGGAAAAAGAAGGAATAAAGAAATATTCCATTTGAGGGGGGCAGTCTTTTCTTTCACACCATCTGCTTTGTACTATGAATCCTTTATTTTGGTCTCACTCTGAGACTTTTTTTATACAGTAAAAGTTTCAGTTGAAACGACTCCTGAATCCCAATTCTACATCTTTCGAACAAACAAAATGTGGTTAAAGAGGTTTTCCTTATCACCAACCCAACCAAACCCTTAAAAATGTTTTTTGGTACTTTTGGGGGTTGGTAAACAACTAAAGACTTAAAACTTTGCCAATAAAACTCCCACTGTCCTTAAAGGCACTTCCAGCCCAATAAAAAAGGAAAAAGGACCACGACAGTCCACTGGGCCACCACGACGGTCCACTGGGCCACCACTTTGCCAGGGGGCTCCAGTGCAGGTGTGCATTTGAAGTGTCAAGGAAAAGGAAGGAAGGAAGTGACTTTAAGCTACACTCCAGTTATTATTTTCACTGGTTTTGCCCCTTCAAACCCAAAGACGACTATTAAGGAAAAATATTCACAATGTAAATTTGGTCCAGGGAAGAGCTAAAGGCTAATTAAGGAGTGAAGTTACATTTATAGGAGACTTGTAAGGATCAAGTTAACATCAAATAATAAAAAAACTGAGGCCAACATTATATGAAAACACTAATTCTTCTGGCACTACATTTAGAGAAATGGGAGTTTCTATATGAATATGATCATATTTAACACGAACTCTGTAATTAATGTAACGTTAGGAATAGGAAATTTATCCAAAATTTATCCAAAAGAGGTTAGGTTAGTGCCACATAAACCTGAGAGTGACTTAAAATACTTAAGCCACAGTAGTGCAACTTCAATCATTTTACCTGCTCTGTTCTGAGAAGAGAGAGACTTTCTTAAATGGAAAATCCTACAGGGAACTGATGGACCTGACTATTAATTAACCAGTCCTGTATGTTGAACATTTCCATTTGGTTAATCTTCTGGAAAGGAATTACTGTTTCATTTTATGAAATCTTCTTATTTACTCATTCCACGAAGCTTTGGGCATGTCTGCTACTGTATAGTTTATTTTTCATTCTTTTCTTCTTCTTTGGTCCTTCCTGGTCAGGTTTTGCTCAGTACTATGGATCAGTTGAGCAGTTCAATGAGATTAAATCAACAATATGCTTTAAACTGCCAGTACATAAGTTAAATTTTACCTCCCTTAATCCATCTTATGTGCTTCAGAATTGTGCTCCAAGAAGCAGAGATATTAATTAACAGACAATAAAAGCAGCATTTAACAACTACAGTTTTTAAGGAAAGCTCTTTGCTGTCTGATATAATTTTGTTTAGCACACAATCCTCTCTTCCACTTCTGCATTTGGGATAATCTTGGATATATTTGGGATATTCTTGTGCCTCTCCTGTCCCCAGGATATTTAGGGACTATCCCAACCCGCCCCATCTCCCAGGAACCGCAATTTGTTTATTTATTTGTTACCAACCAGGCTAAAACTGTCCTGAAAAACTCTTCACAAGGAACTGGTGGGGCTCAGCCATTCCCATGGAGTCCTGTTGTTCCAGGTGCTGCCTGTTCCTCGTGGGGAAGCTGCAGATTATTGCCATGGAAGCCTCGTTCTCAGCCCAGCTCCACATTTCCCTTGGCTCAGCCTCAAGGAACATTTATTTCCCTGCTCTCTCCCTGCTCTGAGCACCACATTTGTTACAAGGGAGAAACAATCAGACTTGCTGGGGTTTTTCTAAGGTGGACTGTGTGCCCTGGAAGAGAAGTTGATTTGACCTGGATTCTGAAACCAGTCCTGGACACCTCACCAGCCACTTCATGGAATATACTTGAAATACTTTAAATTTGCTCTCACTTTGCTTTCTGCTTCCATCAAACAGTGTAAAGAAACAAATTTATAATAATTTTCTCACAGTTGGTCCCACCATTGTCACTTCTGAGGGTTTTTAGCAGTAAAATTGTCACCCTCAGACAGTGTCTTACACATACTCATCTTTATTTTTGTTGTCCATCTGAATTATTATTTTGTAAACAGAGAGCCTTTAATACAGATGTTTTAATGAGCAATTTTGGGTTTCTACACAACGCACTCCTCTGTTTTTAACTTGATACACCATCACCATCTACTGCTTTAAACTTCTTGTCCCATTCCACACTCCACACTCCAACTACTGAGCTCTGCTTCACAAAACTAAACAAGTTGGCACCTGAGAAAATTAACTCTGTCAGGACAGAGGTCTAGCAAAAAACCTTTAGAAGAAACAACACTGCTTGGCTTTGATGGAACCCTGTTCTCTTTTCCCCTCCAAGGCTGAATCTTTCCATAGAACTCAGAGTTTTGCACCTGAGCTCAGCTCAACCCACCTGGGACATCATCCCTGACACCTCGAGTCTCAAATCCCACTTCAGGAAGACAAGGGTTAAGAGAGAAAAAAAAATAGAGAAAGCAACCACAGAAGAAATCAAGCAGCTTATTAATACTCCTATTAATCCTCCTGCCAATCTTTTATGGAATTAGAACCTCTCCAAACTATACTGATTTTTATATCCTGATTTTTACGTGCATTCTTTTAAGCCGTAGAAGTCTCAGTGCACGTTTTTCACTTGAAAAGAAGTCCAATGACTGTATCTTTGTAAAAATATATAGTAATTTTTGGAGTAAATGCATTCCTAACTAGCACTGCAAAGCTAATTCAGCTTCCCCCCCATAGCCTGGGTGCTCATTTCTATTTAAAACCAGCCCTCTTGCACCAGTGCCCTTATCTCCAGAGGAGATTGCTGGACAGGCTGGTCGGTGTTTCCAATTTCCTTATATAACAAGGCTCCAATGTCAGGAGGAAGTGGGTAGATACTGGGAAATCAGGGTGGATAAAAAGCACTAGACCCGTAACCCCCGAGGTCAGGAGGTTACGACTTCAGGGCCCAGCAGTAAAGGTGGAAGGATGTGTTCAGGTAGTTTTAAATTACCTTGTCTGACTGCTCTTTTCCAAGAGGAAAAGAGATAAGATCAAATTCAGAAGATTCATATCGCCCACATGGATATATACACACAGCCAACACAAGCTTCACTTCTTATTTCCCACTGTAAATAGTCTGAATGTTCAGAGGTTGAAAATTCCTTTTTTCCTGCAAGTGTGATTTCACATTCTTCCTTCTCCTGCAAGTGTGGTTTCAGTTAGAAGAGCTCAATGCTGTCCAGATATCAAGACCCCTCTGCAAATAACTGCTCACAGAACCAAAAGATGAGTTTGTGTGACCCCAAGTTGGTTTCCAAACCCTGGCAGGCTCGGGGACAACTGCAGATGGAAAATCGAGTTTTAGCCAGACCTGAGGGATTTTCTGCATCTGCACGAGCAGCAGACAGCACAGGAATCCTCTCCCCAGGAATGAAGGAGCACTGGAATCCCAGTTTGCAGCTTGGATGCTCGAGTAGTGACACCATGGTCATCAAAGAACCGGCACCACTGGTCAGGATTAAAGTCAGAATGCAAAATTAATGAGCACAAAACACACCAGCAGCAACTGTGGAAGGCCTTCCCTGACATCACCATGTGGATGGCAACAATGCTGAAGGAAATAACATTTAATGGCCAAGTTTTTGGACAGTTAAAGGCCTTGACTGGACAGATCAAAACATACTAAGAGGACAGGTAGAAATAAAAACAAATTTTAGGAAGAACAAACTGTGCCTGTGATTTAGAACTCAAATCCATGACCAGCAACTCCTTTGCCTCTCCTTCTGTTGAATCTGATGATATGAACACTCAAGAAAACACGAACGGAGCATAAATCTTCACATGATTCTTCAATCTGTCTACAAATGACCATGACATTACACATAAACTATTCCCTGGAATATATCTGCTCCCCTTTGAAAGAGTTAAGCAGTGTATCAGACACCGTGATAAACACAGAAAACCCAGCGTGAATACCAATAAATGCAAGCCTTCCGTCTCGGAAACTCTTCACTTATTTGATTAAGTTAGGTGAAAAACAGAGCAGTCATGCTTGTAGCTTTTCTTCCTTTTCCCTTCCCTCCACTCTTTTTATTCCTAATGCGAATCGGAAGTCTATGTGGAGCAGCCTGGCTACCCCCAGTCTAACCTCCCCATCTGGAAGGGAACTAACCAGCCTTGGGGCTACTTCCAACCCTTCCCAGCTGTTGGCTTTTTTGGGTTTTTTGTTTTTGCGGGCTTGAGAAAGCATATTTATATAAATGATTGCCATATCCTTTGCCAGCTGTTGACCCCGCTCTGGGCCCGGGTTGGGGCATGTTTTTCATTTCTGGCGGCCGCAGACTGGGGCTGACCCCGGCGGAGGCAGCGCGTTATGCAAACAGCTTCGCGCGGCCCCCGAGCCGCAGCACAATGGGTGCCCAGTGCTGCCCCGGTGTTTCCCTCTGGGCTAAAAATCCAACACCCCCTTCCCACCCCGAGCCCCGAGGTGGGAGCTCAGGAAAAATAAATGATGAGATTCACAGAGCCGGTCCGAGCCTTCCTGTGCGCGGCAGAAGCGCTCGGCGGTTTCGGATGCTCGAAAGTTGAACAAAAACGCACGTGGAGAGGAAATTTCATCTCAGATGCAGCTCCCTTTAGCAAAAAGGGTAATGGGAACACACGTGGGGAGGTGTTTTCACTCGGCCACATCTTGTTTGGTAGCAGAAAGTTTCCTGAGATGAGCTGTCAAAACATCCTGGGCTGGTTTTTCTAGGCTTGGTTTTATTCGTGTGGAGCTGCAAGTTGATGGATCTTCACTGAAGTTCTTGAAAAATTAATAATAATAAACTAATAAACTAATAATAGTAATAATAATAATGAATCACAGGGTTCTACTCAAATTCTTTTAAATTCTTTTAATTCTTTTCAGTTCAAATGCATCTGAGAAGGGAAACCACCTTCTACCAAAGCACTGCCCTGAGTGCATCCCTGTTCCCCATCACCTGTAGCTCTGATGAAACAAAACTTTTGGATTCCATTGAAGAAATACTCTGTAAAATAGGAATTCTCTCAACAAACCCTTCTGAAGCAACACCAGCCACTCACCTTGGCTGGCACCTCACCAACCAACACTGCTGAAGTTAAATGGGACACAGACAATGAACTCCAGCCAGCCCTTACAACTTCCATAAGCATTATCAGATTTTTTGATAATAAGTAGAGGTGGCATATGTATTCTGTTCAGTATGCAGAAGAGCCTCATTTTATTCTCAATGCACAGATTTAATTAAAAATAAATTTACTGTTAACGCTTAAAGTGGTGCCAAGATTAGCCAAACAGAAGGTTTATGATACTTAATAATTGATAAGGGGAGGGAAATTCACAGATTGCAAGTGATTATTATTTAGCAGGTCTGTTTGCAAAGGTGAAAGTGGCATTACAACCAGCCAAAAGGGGAAAAAAAAATCTTTTAGAACACTTAGAGTTGGAAAAATTTGAATTTAGCAAACAATTTGTGGAAGCATTTGGAATGAAAATGATTATAGATCTCAACAGTTCGAGCAACTACTTTGGATAATACTGGAAGTATTCAAAGTGTTTTCTCAAACATCAGCTTCAGCCCAAATCCACACAAGGGAGGGGTCACTTTATCTTTTTCTTTTTAATTTGGGCACATGCAGGAGATCAGCTCCTTTAAGGCGCTGATTCTCCGCTTGGATTTCAAACCAGCTTTAGCACAATGTGCCAGAAATTTCCACAAGTGCCGAGAGAATTAACTGATGGGATCTTTGAAGCCTCTCTATCCCAGATTAACTAATGCAAAATCTGTGAAATCACAGTTCAATCTTCTTTTTTTCCTGGCTGGATGTGTTTGCAGCAGTCGGGATGACAAGATGCTCCCCAAGCCATCTGGCCCCTCGCACAGGATTTGATTCAGAAAATTAATAGTAACACCATTGGTGTGCACAGATTGCAGCAATCCAGACACGTAGGCCTGTTACACAACCCGGCCTTTTGTAACTCCCCCATAGGTTACACACACTGAGAGCACTGACAAGATTCCCATAAAATCCTGTGAGTAACCAGGGAGAAATTCCACCAAACACCCAGCCTGGGGTTGTCCTGCTCTGCCTCACCAGGGCAAAGAAACTCGCTGGTCTCGTGGGGAAAAGCTGGACTTTGAACTCTCAGAAAAGGCAAAAAAATATATTTATTTTTACTTTCATGTATTATGCAAATATAATGTCTATAAATAATGCAGCCCCCCTGCTCTCAATAAGTGCTACCTCGCACGTATCAGCTGAGGAATTAAATCCTTCTTTAATTCCTATCACACTCCACCCGTTTTCATGGATGAGCAAAGGCAAGCTGCAAGTTTTATTTACAAACCCAATTCTGAACATCCAAACAACAGGGCTGGGAGAATGAAAAGGCAGCTTTGGGCAACTTTTTTTGGACAATCTAGAAAAACCCTAATTCTGTAGGGGAAAAAAAAAGCTTTTTGGCAGAAGTGCTGTTTCCTGGGACAGACTTGGGGTTGGAAGAAACTTGTATAAATTATCTATGTTAGATAAATTGTGTATTAAAATGTTACTTTAAAAGATTATTTTTTTGTTTGGTTCAAGCCGAACATCTCACTACATTTTTACATAATTCAAAGCTTATCCCTATTAAAATTCATTAGATCTGTGTATTCAACCCCACGAGGTACCTTTGCAAACACTGAGCTCGTGTTTAACTGCAAACTGTGAATTTTCAGCTTTCTTGAAAGGTGCCTAAGCAGGATTTTTGTGCTGAAGCAGAAGAGGAGGAGGAGAATCTCAGGAAAACCCAAAAGACGTCAAAGGATGGGAACAGAGGGAATTTCAAACAGGTACATCCACTCTCAGAGTGGAAATGTTGAGGGCTGTACACGACTCCAAACACAGTATCACTTGTAAATACAGGGAACATTAATGGGAACAGTTTTGTCTCTTTTACCAGCACTGATGGATTTCATTGCTCTGCGTGTGAAAAGAGGGGAAGCCTCTCACTCCTTGGCATGAATTTTTAAGCCCCTTAAGGCTTCCAGAAAACACAAAGTATACAATTAAAAAAAAAATTTAAAAAATAAATGACTTGGCCTTTGGAGCATTAAAAGCAGCAGCATCTATAAAAGCCAAGGAGGTGAGAGATCCTTGGGGAGCTCTGAAGGTCCATGGTTGCATTGGGTGAGCTCTGAACAAACAAGGAGTCACAGCCAGCCATCCCCGGGATATTTTGGGCAGCACTCCCGTGTTTTCCCTCTCAGAGCTCGTTTGGAAACACCTTCAGGGGAAGTGTTTTTGGAGGGCTGCACTTTCTCAGAGGCAGGTCCCTTCAACTGCTCGCCCTGAGCAACTCATCACTGCTGCAAACCCCCATTTCAGGCTCTTCTGGGCTTGCACCTTCCTTAAAAAACTGGCAAAAGTGGAAAACTTCACTTTTTTTTTTTTGTTTTGTTTTATAACAAGCCTCCACCTCATCAGTTCCGAGCTGAGGTTTCAATCACTGCTGATGATGATCATTTTTATTCTGCAACTCCGTCCTGCCGAAGCCAGTGGAACACTCCCCCTTCCTCCAAACAGAATTAAACCCCTAAATGAGCAATTTTAAAAGATTATTTAAAGACCAGGAAAGCCCTTAAACCACACAGGGACAGCTACGAAACACACGAGACTTCACTCTCCCAAAAAAAAAAACCTCCTAAAAATTCAAACCTTAAAAAACCCCATATTTTACAGCCAAATTCTTGGAGATAAAGAATTTTTCTAAGTCTGGAAGGTGCTGAGGCCCCGGCAGGTCCAGGGCTGCTAAACTTAGGTTAATAGCTGATGACCCTTTCCATTCTTAACCCTGAGCTCTGACCCCTTGACCCACCCCTGGTGACGGTGTTTATAAGCGTGTTGCCACTGGTGTAAATAAAAAAAATTTAAAAAAA
>VWZU01004413.1:341721-363646 GCA_013397095.1 Sterrhoptilus dennistouni | reverse complement strand
CAGACTGATAAGATTGGTGTTTATTTTTCCATTTTGTCAGTTTATTAGGATGACAAATACCTGGACCAGTCACCACTAGTCTGTGTTCCTCCAAGTCCGTGCAGGAGGAAATTCTCCTATTAATTCCCATTTCTTTGCTTGCTGGAATCTCTGGATTTGATACATCTGACCCTTCCTTGCCCCCTGTTTGCAAATCTCTCATATATTTCTCACAATGCCTAAAAAGCTCCAAAAACAGAACATACAAGTGGAGTTAATGCTGAGGACATGCGATCCCATTACAAATATATATATATCCTATTTATTCTGTAAAACCCCGCCACGACTGAGAGACGGAACTACTTTGCACATGAAAAAGGGTAAAGGAGATTCCTTCCCTACCAGTTAACAGGCTCAGGATCCGTGTTAGTACAAACCACAATAACTTTTTCTTCTGTCTGAACTTCTGCCTACAACATTTATTAATTTCCCAGACCTTGCAGCTGCTCCTTAAACAACTGGACAGCAAAATGACAGGGAAATACCAAAGCAAATAGTACAGGAGCGTGTGCTCAGGTTACTCAGAATGTTGTTTCCCTCTCAATTTACATTCTGGTGTTACAGCATTTATTTTATTTTTTTCCTCCAAAGCAATCACAAAAATGTAAAATGGTTTATTCTTAGGAGAAGCTTTTAGAGAAAGAGCCAAAGAATCCCCAAAAAAAAAGTGTGTGAGTGAACCTTTTGGTGGGGAGCGAGCACAGCCGGCCGTGCCGGTGGCCAGGGGAAGCATCACTTTTCTCTCTGGCTGCAAACTGAACAAAATCCCTCTCCAGGAAAAGGATGGAACAAAAAAGTTTCAGCTCCCTCTCGTAGTACAAGAAGGGGAAGCATTTGGGCAAGCATATGGTGTGTGGTTCAGGTTGTGAGAGAGGCAAAAAAATAATAATAATAAAAAAAAAAATCACCGATGTTCCGTGCAGTTCAGACCAAACAGAAAACTTATTCTGACTATTCTCATTTGTCAGGGGCTTTTCAAAACTAAGCAGATCTCTCCATGGCTCTGATGTCAAAGGAGGAAGGAACTGGTTGGGTATCGAGTCTACATTTTTAGGTTTCTCTTTTAAGTGTTCCCACTTTTTAATTTTAATGCGCTTGTCAACAAAATGAGAAACTCCTTCACTCAGGGGAAAAAAAAATTAAAAAAAAAAAAAAAGAGAAATTAGCACATTAAATGATACATGGGTCTGGTGCTATGCTGCACAGTTCAGTGAACCCCTGCACAGATCAGCAAGATGGCTGGAAATGTCTCTTTCCGTCTGTTTTTCATCTGGGAAGGCTGTGTACTCAGCAGAGTGTGAAGAGAGCCTCTCTCCCCTCCGACCGCTCCTGCTCTCACTCCCCCCACAAAGCCCCTGCAGCACAGAGCAGGAACTGGAGCAAATGCTTTTGTGAATTAAGAGATCTTGTGAGCGTAAATTTGGTCAGGCTGCTCCTTTCTGCAGGCCAGCCCCGGCTGCTGCCCCAGGATGTGAACTGTCAGTTCGCATAGCTGGTGATGAGTTGCAGAACCATCAGTAAAGGTGAAGACGGCAGAAGCAAGAAAGATTCAAGACTGGTGGAAATCATTTCACAAGGAAAATTTCAGCCATCAGTGGGAGGAAGCTTTGAAAAATGCTGCCATTTCCGAGTCAGAACGAAGGAAAAATTAAATTACTGCCGGTGAGGCGAGCCAAAGTCGCATCTTACCCTAGGGAGAGGTTTGATAATGGTAAACATTTGACAGCTGGCCTGAAGTTGTTATCTTGTTCTAACAGTTGTTATAGTCTGAGTGAACATTTCTGATAAGAGAGCAGAAAGAAAAACACTAACCCATTTTTAATTTCTTGCTCTCTGTATTTGAAGCTGCAGCGCCCAAAGCCAAACAGGTTTGAAGCCGTTTGCCACCATCACTCTGATTAAAGGCTGGGTTTTTACACTGAGCCCTGGACCAGGGAGTGAACAACAGCACTGGGTACAGCAATACCTCAGGAAGAATTTAAAATAACTTCAACCCACCCCCCTCTCAATATCCCTTAAATATCCCTCCTCTGCTTCACCACAGGCAATTACAAGAATTAAGCCTAAAAATTAGAGTGAAATTGAAAAAAAAAATCAATCAGTTGAAGTATTTGACTTCAAGATCTACCACAAAATCTTATTTTGCTATTACTTCACTCCGAGCTGTTCATGTACAACCACAAAACTTTAATTCCTTTATTATTCTTTATTAAAGCATACTTATGCAGACACATTAGAAAGGCAGCAAGCTCGGTTCCACCTGAGTGGACCAATAATGAATGAAAACCAGTTTTGTTTAAGCAGAAATAGGTATGCTATCTTCACAGGAAATTTAATTATACATCAGATTTTTTTTAATTTTTTTTTTTTTTGGCGCTCAGTTGTTACTGACAAAGCACGTATTGAGGAGGGAGACATGGCTCTGCTCTGTCCTGCCATTAGCAGCTCCTCCTTTAGGAAAACACAGCCTGGGTATGGAAAGTACATTACATGTATGTCAAAATCTAACTACCATCCTGGCAGAGAAGCCATGGGCTGGTTGGATTTTTTGTTTTTCCTTTTTTTAAATCAGGAATGCATTTCTAAGCTGTTTAACACAAGCTTAACCCCACGGAACATGTACACAAAGCATTCACCTCCTATTAAAAATAATTAAGATGAATGTTTAGCGTGGCTATTAAACTCTGTTTAATAACTCATTGATACGGACTAGGGGTTCAATCTTCCTATCCCTGAACTCCTAAAGCCTCCCTGTCCAATTCTCCATCCTTCTGCAAGGGCAGGCTCAGGGAAAGCTGACAGGTTTTTCCCTGATGGTCACGATCCCAATCCCAACCCCAGGCAGAGGATAAAACCCCAATTAGACAGGCAGCATGTGAAGCTCGTCCCTTAGACACATAAATTAACTCCAAACCTCTTCCTGTATCTCCTGCATTAACAGGTAGAAAGTGTTTCATTACTTTTTCCAGCGACTCTGCCTCGCTCTTAAAGCAAGAGTGTATAAATTGATATTAAAGTATGGTATTTTGAGAATGTTTCAAAGTAAGGTCAAACTCGTATTAAAAACCTACTAGTGTAGGCTAAAATAACAGTCTGGCTGAGCAGCCCTGGGTGCATCTGGGTTCAATTACCCACTACATCCTTGCTGTGTTTTCTACCAGCAAGAACAACGCAAGCATGGCTCGGAGTTCACGGATAATGTCAAAGTTAGGTTACTCAGAAGAGGAATGAGATAAATCATCCAAATATCACAGTCATATTGGCAGCCTGTTCTTCCCCCCCTTCTTCATCACTGAAAGCAGCACAATGTTGCATAACAACAAATAAGAGGACAAAAGTCCTCACCTCAGGAGGAGGAGTGAGCCCAGCTGGAGTCCTGCTCTCTCTCACACGCTGAAAATGCCTCAAAAAAAAAGGAAAAAAAGGAGGCAGAACCCAACCTAATGCACAAAGCAAACAAACACGATTTACCACGCCGGCACCCTGACTGATTCCTTTTTTTTGTGGTGTTTGACCCTGGAACAATGAGGCTGGATTAACATTCATTATTTGCATTCAAGGAGCTGTCGTGGGGAGCAGGAACTGCTCCAGCACCAGCTTGAGAACAAGAGAGGCTGGGACACTTGTGGAGTCATTGGCTTTCTCCTTTCCAACCTGCTCAACAGTGCCCAAAACTCAGACCAAATAAAAGCCCCCCGTGTCTTGCTTTCATGTTGTCAAGCTGGTTAACAAGGATTTAAGAGCTGGGTGGGTAAACATCACACTGGGGCTCCACTCAGCAGAGTCCTGGCTAGGAGGATGCTGCACTGGGAGCAGCCATCCCAAGGATCCCATCATAGTCACATCCAACAAAAATGGCACAAGGCAGTCTCCAATGTCACCAGCCCTCCCTGGGCACAGCTGCCACATCCCTGCTCCCCAACTGGTCCCAAATTGGGAGGCTGAGCTCAGAGGCTGCATGAAATCACAGCAGTGTCTCTGTCTGCAAAGGCAGACGCTCCTCCAGGGAATGGGAAGATTGTCCTTCCCTTCCATCAAGGCCCATAAAAAAGCAATTGTCAGTAAAGTTGCTCAAAATTATGTATGTTCTGGGAGCGTTGCACGAAGCACTTTTAAAGCAGCTCTATGTTTAATTCTGAGCAGCTCTTATATGAAACGTGGGAAAAGGCAGCAATAAATCAACAGCATCAAAACTGCCTTTGTGGGGCATGAGGAGTCAGTTTATCCAGTCTGGAATTCTGTTTGCATCGAAGTAATAACACATTTGCAAAATGATCAATCAGGTTAAATTTAGAGGGAAACGTGGGGTTTTTTTACCCAGACAGGGTTTGTCAGAACACTTCCAAGTTAGAACACAATGAAATTTTACAATATCCAATATCCAGTGCTCCACTGTGTATATATATATACATTATAAATTCATGTCACTGTAATGTACCTAATTATATAAGGTCATTTCTTATAGAAAAGCACAGGTATAAAAGTTTGATGCCAGAACAGTCTGGCTGTTTATTAATTTACTCTTGCAGATGAGAAACCCTCCTCTGACTGTTACAGGGACGGATGCAATGCACTCCTGCATTCCAGAAAAGCAACCTGCTCAGCTTACAAAACATTAACCAGGCTCCAGAATGCCAGGCTGGGGGGCACCCCAAGGCTCAGCCCCTTCCCAAGGCAGTGCAGGATCCTTTTCTCCCTCTCCCAGCCCTTGCCCTGTGCTCACCTGTTTCCCTGGAGACCAGCGTTTACAATGAGGGCTATAAATACACACAGTAATTAGGTATCTTTTGAAGCAAACCTTCCAAGCCCCTTTTGCCATCTCAGGAATGTTTTAACTTCTGGGATAGAGAAGGATCTTGGTTGAAAAAGAGTAGGAATGCAGCCCTCAGATGGGAGAACTGATCCCTGGACAGGTCATCACTGCTGCCAGGGAATGGAGAATTGTGTCAATGAATCCAGACTTTGCTGCCTGCTCTCCCACTGGGAAACAAGCTTAATATTATCACTGTGAATCACTATAAAATACGAAACAGAGATTAAAAAACTTATTTCTCACAGCTGATGGCCAAGGAAAGGCCCTGAAACATCAGCTGGTGCTGAAGGAACTGAGCCAGCAGCTGCTCCAAACCTCTCCCTGCTTCGTCAGCTCCTTGCAAAGGCCACAGGATTTACACAATTCCTTCTACCAAGTCCTGGTGGAGATCTATCAGCATTCAAAGAAGTCATTTGCACTTTGGTGAGCTCGAATTATCCACACAGTTCCTGTTTGCTGAACAGGAAGATGTAGTTTGTCTACTGAACAATAAATAATTTATTTTCTGCACAGGCCAGCTTGGACAGGACATGGAGCAACAGTGGAAGGTGTCAGGAGTAGAATTAGATGAGATTTAAGGTCCCTTCCAATCCAAATCATTGCAGGATTTAGTGATTTGTTGCTTCCAAGGCAAACTAGAAAAGATGCAGAGGTGTGTGCACACAGGCAGATGCAGTAACAATACTTTTTAACTCCAGCAGATTCTCTCTCATATCCTTTAATTTTATTTAACTCTTTCATCTTTTCATGTGAAGGCTTCAAGACCCTTTCAAATACTGGCATCAAATCATGAAATAGCATCTTCAGCAAAATGCCCAATTTTAGGCTGTGATTGAAGATACTCATTTACATCAGTGGAATTTCAACTTTGCCAAGCACTGAGCACTTCTCCACCCAGGGAAAAGAAACTTCTTTTGCACATAACACTTAAGGAAAACTTTGGCAGGTTGGGCATTAATAACGAAATAAATAAACTCATGTTTAGTTCTTATGGACCCTTAACATCTGACTGGTACAGTGGTAAATCAAATAAAAATTCATGAGGAAAACTAAGGTTTCAAGTGCAAATACAGCCTTGCAGAGGAGAACAGAGTTTCCCCTGGCTGCCTCTTGGGGCCCTGCAAACCACCAGGAGCAGACAGACTTTTCAGGAGGTAACAGGGAGCATCAGAACCATGTTTGGTACCTTGACACAAACCCGATGTCTGCTTTCAGGCCTTGATTTTGTTCCAAAAAATTCAGAATTCCCAAGGAAAACCACCCCAATAATTAAATACTGAGACACACAATATAAAAACCCCAAAGCAGTCACTGTTTGCCTGCTGAGTGAAGAACTTGAGACCATCAACTGTGCAGGGGGAAGAGTTGAAGTGTTCCCTCCCAAGACACTCCAAGGGCATGAACCCTGTTTGGGGCTGAATTTACTTCCACAATTTCAACTCTTCCCTTGCAAGCTGGAATTGGGAGTTCTGGCAGAACTGGGGGTGCATTTTAGGCAGAACAAATGGAAGCATCTTCAAGACAACCCTGAGCAGAACTGTGGGCAGAATTGTCTTATTGTAAGGACGATATTTCTCTGACAACAACGTGTAAGTATCTGCTCTTACCTACCACAAAGACCCTTTTGAAGTAGGTGGCTTGGGTGCCAGCTCTGGTCCTTCTGACACAGAAGAAAGGGTGGCTTGAATGCAGCAAGAGCTTTGTCTGATCTGCATCACTTTGAACCATAAAAGCAGCAAGAGGGAAGAGAGAAGGGAAAGCCAAGTGCTTAATAGTGGACAGCGACTTTCTGCCAATCTCCTCCAGTGCCTAATTAACTGCAGCAAACCTCCCCTGTCACAGCAGCTAAAGGACCACTGAAGGTACTCAGCTCCTTACAACAGATCTAAAGGATAAGTTTGTGTAGAATTTAGCCAGCATTTCTTAAGTGGTTGCTTTTATTTCTGAGATTTCATCGTTCACAGAGGAGCAGCCATCATCCACCCCGGTATTTGTGAAGAATTCATGGTGACAACTCTTCAGACATCATTCCGAAAAGCACCATCAATTCCAAAATCATCTTTTGGGAACTTTGTTTCCAGTACATTAAGAATGAAGGTGAGGGTTTTTTGGGTTTTTTTTTTTTTTGAACATTCAAGTTTCTTTTCTACTGAGCCTTTAGGAGAGTGAGATCCTGCAGCTTTTTCCAGGAGAGGTTTGTGCATCAGAATGGACAAGTGTGAATCCTTGAGTCCACACCTACAGACTATTCGACCAGAATCTCTGTCAAAGAGGCTCCTGAGCAGCTGAGAAATAAGAATCCACGAGATATAATTATATAGAATTTATTTATAATTCTGGCACAGATGTGAAGAGTTGCTGAGATTTGCAGAAGTATCACACCCCCTAACACTGAATTCCACCAAAAGGAACTCAGACCAAGCCATCCCTGCTCTGGAAGATCCTTCTGAAGAGCTCCTGCAGGTGGAGCACACACAGAATCCCACTTTGCTGAACACAGCTCCATCCTGGAATTAGCAAATTATTTTTAAACACTTTTTCCATGTGATTATGCCTAATGAATAAACAAACACACATTTACGACGGGGGGCGGGGGGGGAGATGTTACGGTTCAAAAAAGCAACACAACATCTTTCAGCTACCCTTTCTCCAAGCCTTAATAAGCCTGTGCATAAATCAAACCCTTCCTTGCTTGGATAGACTCTCACTGAGACGTGCCCATGGTGCTAATTCAGAGCAGAAAACACTCTTATTCCAGGCCACTGCAGTGAAGTGACATTTACCTAATGCAGCTATAAATTTCCTGATAATTAGTGGGCAGCTGATGGTGATGCAAACTGACTAGTGCAGCAATGCCAGTCTCAAAGTAGCTCTCCAACACCCACAACTTAATCAGATTGAAACCCCCAAAAATTTCCAAAATTCTGACTAGAATGCAATGGCTCAGGGACAGACAAAGGCTGGTGCCATGGAGCTTCCACCAGTTGCTGTGATCTCTTCATGGTCCAGACACTGCTGCTAACGAGGTGTAGCTCCCCTGAACACTCAGTTTCTCACATCAAACAGCTCACAAGGCTTTTCACTCAACCAACATGTAATCAGCATTTCCTGAATTCTCTATGATTGTGGAGCAAAAATAGATCAGTTCAGTTGGAACTGAAACAATGGAATTTGGAGGGGTACGAAACAGTGCTTTCAAAAATAACTTTCAAAAGCCACTTCTAAAATTTCACAGCCAGGTTTGAAAGCTTATGATGTCCAGTTGGATTTTCAAAGTTAAGCAGGTGAGCAATTAAAAGAAGTTGAAAGATAAAAGTTAAGAACCCATTGCATCAAACCACACACAACCTTTCACTCACCATGAAGTGCTTCATTCTTTGTCTCTACCCTAAAAAATCATTCAGTAGGACAAAAATGTATTAAGGAACCTTAATTTTTGTTTTCTTTCTCCAACCTAATGCTGGACAACGTTTACATTCTAATACTTTGGAAGTATCAGAATCAGTTTAAGATAAAAGAGCAGCCTCAGATGCACAGTGAGTTTATTTAATGCTGCAAGAACTACCATGGAAGCTGTAAGTAGCTTCTCAGACAGAGAGAAAACACAGACCCATCCTTTAAAATACTTTCTCAAAACAGTCTTTGACCTTTTGGGTGCATCATGAACGAGGCCAGTCAATCAGAGAAAACCCTTCTCCCTGTTTGTTCTTTTTTTTTTTTCTTGGATGAACTGTTCCTTTATCACACTATTTTAGGAAGAAAAAAAAACCTTTTGGCATGACAGGTCAGAATGTCATTCTAAGGCGAAGCATGAGCTAAAATTTCATGAGAAAGTTAATTAACATTTGGAAAATAACCCTGAAATTCTCACTGAATGCAAAGGGGCCAACCACATATTGTCAGTGCTCAGGAAGAGTCCAGCTCTGCATGGGATTCCCAAAGGAAAGGAGCAAGGACTGCTGGCTTGGCTGGAGGGATGGCACAGGGATGGTGCCCCTGCTCACCAGAGGGGCATCTGAGATCTCACTTTGCATTTTTCCAGCTGCACTTTGGTTTTCCGTTTGCCTGTTTTGGACAAGCAAACCCAGAGTAGAGGGATGGACAGGCCAGGCTGTGCTGGGAATTGTCCTCTTTGAAATCTTGGAAGAAGAGAGGGAGGACACTCTGCTCACCCTGACAGACAACCCCACACTGGGAGGGGATGTGGAAGTGCTGCAGGGCAGGGCAGCCCCTCAGGGGGACTCAGAGGGACCTGGAGAAACTCCACAAGGACAAGTGCAAAGTGCTGCCTCTTCCAAGGGACACTCCTGCAGCAGATCCAGCTCCTCCCTGCATCAACAGCATCCTCACACCAGCACAAATCTGACAAGAAAGTGACTGCAGAGATGAGGATGGGTTTTAACAGACATATCTAATCCCTGCAGAATGGAGAATGGAGAATGCAAAGACCAATAAAGGCAGGGCACATTTTTCCACGTACTCAGCTTTTACTTCATACACTAATTATAGCCCAGGCTGGTCTTTCAAAGTGGAAAATCCCACAGAATTAAACCCAAAAAACCAATGATAGGGTGAAATAATTGCATTTATTTTTGTTCTGACTTCCTGATTAATAGAAGTGTCAGACCATGCAGAACCTACCAATGTGCTTTTGAGACTTGGTTCTAGTTACACATCCAACACTAGATAAGAACTTTCTGACCTCTCTCTGATTTAAAGCCTTGGTTTGTAAGCATTACTTTTTTTGTCATTCTTTTTCCTTATTAAAAAGGGCAGTGTGGAAAAAAGATTATTAAAGATATCAAACAAACAGCAAACCTCCTGTGAACGGACTGCTGGAAAATAAAGTACGGTTTAATGACGTGAGAAATTAGATGAAACTGTCAAGTTTAAAGAATCTTAAAATGGTTAACAGGTCAAAACATAAAAACTTCTCTATGTATAGAGTGAATATAAAGGGAACATGGTAAGTATCTGCCAAGGGTTAATTGCAACCCTGCATGAAAAGCAGTTAACAAGTGAGAGTTAGAACACCCAGGAGGAAAAGAAAAATTTTTCCAGTGCCATGAGAAATAAACAACAAGGGGGAAATATTTCCTTTGGCCACCGTTACCTCCTCTCCAAAAGCTCAGAGGAGCAGTGGGAATGCCAAGGCCTGGTTTGCTCTTGACTCCCTCCGAAACATTTGTCTTCATTACCACTCTTTTTAATCAGGGCTCCTTCATGAGTGTTTCTGCTCAGCCCCCAAGGGGCGACTCTGGGCTGCGATAAATCAGCATCCGTACCGCAAGTCACTAATCAGCACTCTCAGGGAAAGAATAACACTGAAGTGCAGACCACTAAAGGCTTGGAGCAACCTGAAGGCTTCAGTGGCCTCAAGGAAGAAGGGCCCACATCAAAATAATCAGCCACTGAACCATCCCTACCTCCTAGGCTTAGCAGGACTAGCACTTGGAGATGTTGTTTAAAAGCCTCCTGTGCGTACAAATTGTTCTCGCTGGATAAAGGGATTTTATTGATAAAGCTCCTCACCCTTGAGCTTGGTTCCTCTAATTCAGTGGATTGCACTTGTGCCTCCTGCCAGAAAGCATTCAGGGAAACAAACTTGGTAATGGATATACCCTAACATATCTAGGGGGAAAAAAAAATAAAAAAATCAGTGTACAATGAACTGAAAGGGGAGGAAAAGGAAATGGATAGAAGATAACACGTTCCCAAGGCACCTCGTGTATCACTGCAATGGAAAAAAGAAAGGATTTTGTCCATCTCTTTTGTTTTCAAGGGTTGTTTATAAACACAACTGAACAGATGTCATCTCAAAAGGAAAATATCTGCATAGGTTATCTGTGCTCACGTCCATCCCCCTGCATCCAATCCCTTTAAAACTCCTGCCCGATGTTCCAACTGCAGAAACAATTGATATTTCAACAGAATTGTCCAAATCCCCAAGGCTGCACCAGTGTCTGCCAAGGACAGCACAGAAAAAAAGCTGAATGCACACCCAAGCCCCGGTGCCTCCCCCAGCTGCCAGCACCTCAGAGAAATAACCCTGAGCTGTAAAACTGAGCACTGGCACCCAAATTAGCAAACTAAGCATCCTCCCATCCAAGGGCTGTCGAACAAAAATCCCAGAGAAAACTTTTCCAAAACCACAAGTGCAGCCAGCCACGGGTTTTTGGGTTTTTTTTCCTGTTAAGACTCATCACTATGGTACCTGGAAATCTGGCCCGTGGAGATAAAGTGATTATGTAAAGATCATGGAAAAAAAAAAAAAAATAATAATCTTCCACTGTTCCTACTTCCAAAGCTCAGGAAGGTCCAGGAATCACATCTCTCCAGTGAGCTGACTCCAGCACTGAAATTCAGGTTAATGCAGGAAAATCTCCAGTCCTAAACCAACAATCCAGAATTATTTACTATTGTCTCCTTTCTTTCCTTTGAGTTTTGGGCTCTATAAACCGTAGGATGGATTCACTTTGAGCTGGGAGGCAAAGAGGGTCTCTGTGAGGGTATTAAAAAGCCTCCTCACAACTCAGAGTGGCAGCACTTTGTCCTTGACCTTTGCCAAACTATTCCCAAAGCACCACTGGGATAAAGATCTGATTAAAGATTCAATCCTGAACACCAAAAAGGGAAAGAAAGAGAGAAAATCTTTGCTGTGAACTCATCGTGAACTTCTACAGAGTTCCAGGCTCAGGTTTATTACCACGAGCAAGAGAAAATATTCACTGTGTTAATTAAAATACAAGTAAATAATCGAATTGTGCTTATTAATTAATATGAATGTGAATTTTGGAGTTATCTAAGCAGCTATTTTCAGATCATTGAAAGGATCATGGAGTATTCAAGGGGACACACTGTTCTCCAAAGTCCAATCTTTTGAGCACTATAAATAGGTGCTTTAGGGAAAGTTGGGGCCGGGCTCTATTAGAGGAGCTGCTAAAGCAGAGCGTGGAATGCAGCAAAAAACATTCCCTCCACCAAACGCGTGTGCTCCGTTACTTCAAAAGAATTCGATATATAACCCAGCGCTCCTTTCTCAGAGATGAAACTCGTCATTTGAACTTGTCTGGTCCCACTCCACTTAAATGATCCTTTAATTTCCTTTCTGATCCTCCAGCCCTCAGGTGGCTGTGGCGGCGCTCCGGGGTCGCAGGAGAAGTTCACAGCTCCTCTGCTGAGCTCCTGATCCTCTCCCCAAGCAGCTTTTTCCTGCGGGGCTGTGCCTTGCGTGCTCCGCTCCATCGGCCGCCAACCCCGAGCTCTCTTCTCTCCTGGAACGCTCCTTCTCCCCCCTCCAGCCCGAGCCTGACATCCGGAACTGACTTAGGAAGTGCTCTAATGGTTACCAAATTTTTGGGAACTGCCTTGGCTTTTGGGAGCTGAACATGTGTTTGGTGTGAGCAGCATCCACCGGCACCGCTTGACCTCACGGCAGCCTTCGACTTGCTGATTTTTCTTTTCCTTTTTTTTTTTTTTTTATTTTTTCTTTTATTCCCTCCCCCCCTTTCTCTCCTTGGAAAAAAAAAAAAAACCAAGAAAACTTTTACCAGATAACACATGATGTAAATGCAAAATTATGTTGTGAAATGACTGCAAACATGCTGTTTTCCAGATGTTTGACGAGACAGTAAAGAAACGGCACAAAGAAGGGTCAACAGTTTCCGTCAGAGGCTCTGCTGGGTTCCACATGAAAAAATAAAAACCAAAAAAACCCAAACCCCAACATTCAGATCTCATAAATTCAAGGGGCTCTGCACAGCTGACAAGCTATTTAGGCTTTAAAAAAAAAAAAAAAAAAAGTGAGGTTCCTCTGTCATCTGCCAAATTTCACTCCATCGATAGGTGGTTAAAAGCCATTTGACTGTGAACATTCTCTGAATTTCCTAAACCCATTATTGCCTCAAATACAAGAGACTGCCTGGGAACTGCTGCTCCTGGGAAAAGCTATCTGAGGTAAGCAAGGGCTGCATCCTCTGTCTGCTCAGAAACACAAATCTCCCTGCACAAGCCCAAAACTTTTGCAGGAGAAAACGATCAAAAAAGAGTTGGAAGAAGAGATGAAAGAGCAGAGCAGCTGCCAGGCACTTCCCCTCATCCCCTCCACGCCAAGAATGACTGACTATGGCCACAAGGAATATCAGCTTTTGTTCTCCAGCAGTTCAATCCCAGCTGATGCCAGAGGCACAGACAGAGCATGAAGAGCTCAGGGCTGGGAGCAGGGGACATCTTTGCACCAATCCATCAGCATTGGCAAGGCTGGAATTCCATTTCTTTCCAGCTCTGCTTCCTCTCACAGGACACAAACCTGTCCTTCTGGGCCAGGCCAGCAGGAGCAGTGTTTGTAAGATTCTTGCTACTCTTTTCTCCTCTCCCCTTTTCCACTCAAAGCAGTTTTTATGGAGTACACAAGTTGTGATGGGCTGGGTGATGCTTTTTACAGAAATTCGACAAATTAATCTTGAATTTCAGCACGTTTCTACATAGGAAAACACCAACCATAACTCACAGACTGCCAAAGTGGAAGCTGCAGTTCCAGACCCACTCATTTGTCAGTGTGGGATCCACTCCGTGCAGGATCACTTTGGATGCCTTTTAAAGTCCCAGCCTGTGATGTTTGCATGGTGCCTGCAGCTCTGACAGCAGCACAGCCTCTGTGCAAGCTCCAATCCTGCATCCATGAGGTTCTGGATGCAGGGAAAGGCATCCCAGGAGGATTTCCTACATGAGAACACTGATGGTGTGATTACAGTGAATTACAGTTCGTCTTTACGTGAAAGCAACACCACTGAAAACATTTTAACTCCAGACAGAGCATCTGTGGATGCCTCTGAAACTCCTGGTTCTGTTCTCCGTGCGCTGATCAATTCCCCTGCAGACAAACCCCAAGCCCACAATGAATTCATTCACTGCATTCAGCAGCCAGGAATAGCCAGCAGTTGGCAGCACGGTCCCTCCACCTCAGCCACAAGCCTTGGGGAAATCTCCCCTGGCTGGCAGAAATCTGCATCTGACGGTGTGTTAGGAACATATTTGCTCTTCTTCTCTGCTATAATCAGGATAAAAAAGTTCATCTGCTCTGCCTGCCTCACTGTCAAAGCAGGGTGTTCCTCTTCCAAGAGAGTCTGCTGGATTTCCCTGTGTTCCTGACTCAATAAAATCCCCAGCTTGTCTTTTTCTACTGTTATTACAGCACTAAAATATTGCCTGAATTGAAATACATACTTAAATTTTATTTACAGTGAAGGCAATCATTCATTTGGTTGTGAAAGAGTTAATAAGGAATAAAATCACACACAGTGCGTGTTAAAGGTTAGAGGAATAATCAGTCATTTGAAAAACACTACATAAACATTTTTCCGGATGCAATTTTCAGTCCAAGGATACATTTCCCAGTAGAAATCAGCAGCTAAAAAGGAAATCATTTAGTCTCCATAAGTGCCAAATTGTATCCTGATTTTTCCTGGTCTGGCTCAACTTTCAAAACTAGTGGTTCAACTTCTGCAATCTTTCACCCAATGACTATATAAACACATCCTTATAAGACAGACATAATCCTTGGGTGGGCCAATTTATGTTGGATTATGAAAATACTTAAAGTACAGAATCGTATAATGACTGTTGTCCTTTGGTTTCCACTAAAAAGGAATAAAAAAAACCCAACTCCTCCAACACAGACAGTCTCTGCTCCTTCCAAGGGCTCTCCATGACAGTTGTCTCTGCCAACTGTGTCAACATCTTCTGAAAGTGATTAGGTACCACTCAATTTATTAGTTAGTTATCACAAGCTCTATTTTAATGACACCTAATGTGACACGGATCTATTTTGAGCTTTCACGTGCAGAAGGGGAAAAAAAAAATAAAATTAATCCCTGGCAAATTGTCTGCACATCATTGTGGTGAGTCCCTGCTGCAGGAGGGGAGGGGGGAGAGCTGTTCCCCCACCCCAACCAGAAAAACAGTTTCTCACTCTCAAAAATCCTCTGGCTACTCTCTGTTTGGTTAAAGGTTATATAAATAGTAGCTTTAAGAAGGATAAAACAACCTCCATACAAAGCAAACATATTCATTGGTAATTTATTGCTGCCCGATGCACATATACACACACACCCAAGTATAGATGTTAAATCCAAAAAATTATCTGTTCCTTGTGCTTGCGCTTCCAGCGATGGAACTGAGGAACAATGGAAACTTTTATTCTTTGTGGAAAGGTAAATTCTGGTTTTTCACTTCCCCTCTGAAACTCTAGAGTTTTTACAGGCAGCTACAAAAGTCAGCGTGTTAAAGCCAACAGTATCCCATCTTCAACACTTACCATGTGGTAGAACAGAACTTTCCTTTCCCTCCAATGTATAAAGTTATGTGAAAGAAGACATTTTTTTCAAAGTCTACAGAGAGTAAAGAATAAATTATAGTGATAAGATCTGGAAAAGTTTGGTTGGAAGTTAAGAGATTTTCACATCTGTGTCTACACATCCATGTCTTGGGAATAATGTATCTCGAGTACCAGTCACATAAAAATGCAAGAAATTGTTCCTCTCTCAAAGGCAGCCAAATCATTCATTGTACTCATGTCTACACTTTGACTGGTAGCTTCCAGCAGAGATCTGAGCTAGCAAACTACAAGGTTTCCCCCTGATCTCAAACCCTGACTGTTTAACGTGTGTATGCATTAAAAAATACATAATTAGTAACATAGACACAACTTAATTCACCGTGGCATTATTCCCTCTTTGAGCTGGAATAAGTTAATTTATTCATGCTGTTCAGACACAAACTGAGTGATAGTGCAGGGACACCACGAGCCTGATTTATATCCCTGAAGTCAGTGACCATCCTTCCCTCTGTTTCTGAGGGTTTTGAGGCTCGCTGCTTTTCCAGGCAGGTTCTCACATTGTGCTGTGAATAATAGCCCAGTGTGACGTCAACAAGAGCTGAGAAATTACTGCTCATTTATTTAAATAAACGTGGCACGGCCTTTCATGCCTGCTGCAGAACACTTGGCTGCATCCCACGGCAGGAACAGGAGGAATTGAGCTGTTTGAAATGCTCCTCAAAGCTTTTCTGGGCCAGCTCAAAATGGGAAAACAGCTGAAAATAAAGTGAAATGTGCAGCCTAACCCAGTATGGGCACTGCCCCCTGTCCAGTACAGGTAACAGAAACACCTTGACACACATTCCACAGCTTTATTTCCATAAAGAATAAAATTATTTCAGCCATCAAGACTCCAATGCTTTTCTCACACATTGTATGATTTATTTAAACAGATTCTATTATGAACCTCTAATACACAGAAATAATAATTAACAAACACCTCATATTCCAGAGAACACACACTGAGGTCCTCCAACAATAAAGATTTAAGTGTAACTATCTCAGATGCCTAATTTATCCTAATTTTTCACAGGGCAAAACATTCCAACAGGTTCAGCAGGGCAGCATCGTAGCACATACACTAAGAAAGCCCCAGTAGCCCTTTGAGGCACAGAAGAAAAGTTTTTGTTCAAAAATCAAGAATTTCTTGCTGACATATTTCACGTTCCTTTCGGATTTAAAACACCCCGCTCTGAAAGCCACCATTATTTCCAAGTGAAGAAAGAAAAGGGAATTTGCCCCATTTCTCCCCACTCCTCACTCTGCTATTGTCCCCCTGTATCTATTTCCAGGAAGCCAGATTCATTAGGGTTAATCTGCCTACTAAATGAATAAACAAAGGATTTCTCTGTCACTGAGGGGCCAGGTGAGCTGATATCATCTTCTAACACAGAAAATCGTCCCCACAAATACAGCTCAGGAAATTACCTGCTGCAATCCCACACCTGGGATCATTTGGCAAGTGCCTTAGAAATGTTGAGTAGATGACTGAAATCAAACTAATTATGGGTTGTTTTATTTTATTTTCTTTTTTTAATGCAGATCTTCTATCTGGAGGAGAAAAAAAAAAAGGTTTTTCTGAAAATGTGATGTAAAAAGGTCTCAAATGTCTTGGCTCACCTCACTTAGTAAAAAGGCAGAAAATTCCTCGGATGAAAATGTTGCGAGATTTGTGTAATTAAAGTATTCTGCTTCCTCACTAAAGACAGTCACCTCTGGCTGGCTCCAGCAGTGTAAAAACATCCAGGTTTTACAAATTGCTGATGTGAGAATCTCATGAAAGGTACAGAAAAAGGGATCTAATGAAAGCTGCCATAAATATAATTTCTAATACCACAACATCCACCTGCCCAAGTTACTCCTCACACAGACCCTGCTCCAAGTGCTGCTGGTTCTCACATTTCTGGTGGAGGAACTGACATCTGAATGATGAGTGGAGATCTGGAAAAAATTCAGATTTTACTTTCCAGATCTTTGCTTCTTGTGGAGGATTAAATTGAGCCATGGGATGGTCTGGGTGGGAAGGGAACCTTAAAGATCATTAATTCCCACCCCCTGCCATGGGCAGGAACACCTTCCACTATCCCAGATTGCTCCAAACTCTGGTTCTTGGACATTTGCAGGGATGGGGCAGCCACTTCTCCAGGCAAATACTGACAGATATTAAAGGAGTAGGAAGAGAAGCTGGGAGAATTTACCAAAAAATTCCAAAGACCAGACAGCCAGACAGGAACAAGAATTCCTTTGATGCAGAGGTGTGAACTGTGCATGTGTTACAGCAGAAAAGGAGCCAACACAGGGATTAGGAACTACAGAAAACACTGTGACAAGGGTGCTCAGCAGCTGTGACTGGAGACAAGAGGAAAATCTGAGGAAAAATGTAACAAAAATGTGGCAGCGGTCCCAGGATTCAAAGAAAGAAGGCACACCTGATGTAGAAACAGGCACAACCCCCAAAATTCAGAGCGTGGCAATGCTCTGGAGGAAGAAAGGGCAGGATTTGAAGCTTTGGGATGAATTCTGCTCCCAAAACTACCCAGCAAAGGGCTCCCTTCCCTCCCACAAACACAGACTCCATTTGATGTTCTTTCTACAGCAAGCAAGAGGAGATAAATTAAAATTGAGAACTTAGAGAGGGCTTTGATCCTATTGCCTGGAAATCTGTACGAGAATATTTTCTCCAGACGTCCTTTCGCTATACATGGAAACCAAATGCTGACTAATCACACAAACCTTATGGTGCCTGAGCACAGCTGGGGTCTGCAGCACAACACTGGCACAAGGGCCCAGGAAAATGGGGAAAACCAAGAGGTTTGCTGCTGAGAAAGAGGAGAAAATGGTGATCAAAGGCCTGATCAGACAAGAGGGAGAGTTTTGTAGCCGGTGAGCTTTTAAGATCCAAGTGACACATTTATTTTTGCATTACTGAACTTCAACGGGCCAAGTAATGATTATCTGCTTTCCAAGGGTAGAGAAAAATGATCCTAGCTGAGACCTGCTGACTCAGGACAGCAGTAATGGGATGCAAAAGGCTGAATTTTGGTTTATTGGTTTACAGATAGCACCAGCTGGCAGGGGATGGAGCCATTTAGGGCTGTTCATCAGGACATGGTCTCATGTCCCAGGCACAGACAGGGATGGGACGTGGACGGAAGCTCTGATGTGGCACTGTCACTCCTGGAGATGTGGGCTTGAATTTGCCTGAGGAATGTGGGGGTTTAATTTCTCTAGGTGCTCCCTATCCTCTGAAAAGGGAGAAATACCGACTCAGAGAGCGGCATCAATTCTTGCTTTTCACTTAAAGCGCTCATCAGCGTGCCATAGCTAATTAATGCTTTCAATAGGTGTTAAAAATTCCTGGGCTGTAAGGCAGCAAATGCATTATGAGCAGGCAGAGGCAAGTGGCTACAGTTTAGAAGCACAAAGGTGAGATAATGGCCTTCCACATCACTGAACTGTCAACCTCATTTAGCACAAAGCCTGGCATCTGGAGATTTCAAATCATACAGCCGTTTAAAAATATATAGAATGTTAAATTAAATGACAAACACGGGACATGTCACCTTTTAGAGGCAGAAATGTAAAACCAAAGCATATGTTCTCCAACTGTATTTGCTCCAGGATCAGCAATATTTTTGTAACCTCATTAGTTTCTTGACTGGGTTTTAAACATGCAAGGATGGATATAGAAATAAGTTACAGGTCCTCCACGTGATATCCTCAATTATAAGTCAATCTTTACCAGCAAAATAAATTAAGAACTGGAAGTTTAACTCTTGTGGAAGGTGAAGACAATGAGGAAGAATTTCTGCCAGCTGTTAGGGATGCAAGTCCCTCTGAATCTACGAGATGCACGCAAATATCCCAGTTTCAAACCCACATTTACAAGCACAGCCTGTGGCTGTGTGTGTGTCACAGTGTCCCTGCACACCCCAGGGCTCAGCAATGACCACCCTGGCCCAGCCTGGCTGTGTGACAGAGCCCAGGCTGCAGCTGGCAGCTCCTCCCAGGGCACCTTTGGGTGCTGTCACCCTGTCCTGTCACCCCTGCAGTGGCAGTGTCACACCAGGGCAGCTCTGTGGGATGAGGACAAGGTGACAAACCCCACTGCCCAGCACCATTTGATGCCTCTACACGGTGCTGATGCTCTGGAGAGCCCAGCTGCAGAGGGAAAGGGGGCATCACTCACAGGGCAGCTTTGGGTGCTGCCACCCTGTCCTGTCACCCCTGCAGTGGCAGTGTCACACAAGGGCAGCTCTGTGGGACGAAGCCAAGGTGACAAACCCCACTGCCCAGCACCATTTGATACCTCTACACGGTGCTAATGCTCTGGAGAGCCCAGCTCCAGAGGGAAAGGGGGCATCACTCACAGGGCAGCTTTGGGTGCTGCCACCCTGTCCTGTCACTGCTGCGGTGGCAGTGTCACGCCAGGGCAGCTCTGTGGGACGAAGGGAAGGTGACAAACCCCACTCTCCAGCACCATTTGATATCTCTGCATGATGCTGATGCTCTGGAGAGCCCAGCTGCAGAGGGAAAGGGGGCATCACTCACAGGGCAGCTTTGGGTGCTGCCACCCTGTCCTGTCACCCCTGCAGTGGCAGTGTCACACAAGGGCAGCTCTGTGGGACGAAGCCAAGGTGACAAACCCCACTGCCCAGCACCATTTGATACCTCTACACGGTGCTAATGCTCTGGAGAGCCCAGCTCCAGAGGGAAAGGGGGCATCACTCACAGGGCAGCTTTGGGTGCTGCCACCCTGTCCTGTCACTGCTGCGGTGGCAGTGTCACGCCAGGACAGCTCTGTGGGACAAAGAGAAGGTGACAAACCCCACTGCCCAGCACCATTTGATATCTCTGCATGATGCTGACGCTCTGGAGAGCCCAGCTCCAAAGGGAAAGGGGGGATCCCTCACCTGGCAGCTCCTCACAGCTTTGGGTGCTGCCACCCTGTTCTGTCACTGCTGCGGTGGCAGTGTCACGCCAGGGCAGCTCTGTGGGACAAAGAGAAGGTGACAAACCCCACTGCCCAGCACCATTTGATATCTCTGCATGATGCTGACGCTCTGGAGAGCCCAGCTCCAAAGGGAAAGGGGGGATCCCTCACCTGGCAGCTCCTCACAGCTTTGGGTGCTGCCACCCTGTTCTGTCACTGCTGCGGTGGCAGTGTCACGCCAGGGCAGCTCTGTGGGACAAAGAGAAGGTGACAAACCCCACTGCCCAGCACCATTTGATATCTCTGCATGATGCTGACGCTCTGGAGAGCCCAGCTGCAGAGGGAAAGGGGGATCCCTCACCTGGCAGCCCCGTGGCAGCCCCGTGTGCCCCCGTCAGTGCCGTGACCCCGAGCGGGCGTTCGCACTTCACGCTTTGCACAATCCCTCACTGAAGGGTGATGAAAAGGCCAGAACTAGGCCAATAAAGCTGGATTTTGTTTGTTCACACACAGCACTGGGGGAGTGCTGCCTGCTGATGGCACTGAACAAAACGTCACACACACCCCCTCCCCAGTCCAAACTCTTTTCCAGCTCCTGCTGCAGAAGTGGAGCAGTCAGGGTTTGAACAGGGACAGAGCAGGAAATGACCTGCTGCAGTCCCACACCTGGGATCATTTGGTAAATGCCTCAGAATTGTTGAGTGGATGAGTGAAATCAAACTAATATCTGCAGTTTGAGAAATGGCAGTGCTGAGAAATGGCCACAATAGACAGAGCTGGTGCCCCTCTACCTTCCCCTCCTCACTCCCTATCAAAATCCATTTTATAGCATGGGGAATATTTGATACCAAGTAATGATCACCAATTAATAAACTCACTGAAACCCTGACACATCTTTAAGCTGTGCATCCTCCCAAGAACCTGCTTCCAGAAGGATGGATTATCTTCCTCTGCAGGACCAGCACAAACCAAGTGCAGTAGAATTCAACTTTTTTTTTTTTATTATTTGTCAGCCAGATTCACAAACTTTCAATCACATTTCATTGGAGGGAAAGGAAAAAAGGCACAAGCCAAACTTTGAAATAAAATCATGAAATAGTGAAGCACTGCTGGCAGTTCAGCTTACTGGGCATCAAAGTTTAAACTTTGCTTTCAACCTCATTTTTCCAAACACGCTGTCACTCACCATAATATGGGTTAAAAATAAGAGAAAGCAAAGATGAAATGTAAATGATTTAAATGCATGCATATGTTCTTTTGTAAAATGCATAATGCAGCTGCAAGATTTTTCCTCATATTTTGGACACAAATCAAGGGGGAAATGGTTCACTTATGATACAGTGAATTTTTTATCGAACTTCAGTGCTAAAATGCAGCTCCCTGTAAGCATTTCACTGTATACTGGGTGTTGGTTTCCTTTTATTTGGGTTTGGATTTTTTTTAGAGCTTAAAATACAAACACCAAAACCAAAGGACTACCAGAGCACTTTTTGCTTCTCCAAATTCTTTCATGGCAACTTTCTGCTTGTTAAAAATCCACCAGCAACAAAAATTTTGCTACAGCCATTTACTACATCTGACATTGAATCAGAAGTAAAATTGTTCTTACTTTTAAAATATATTTTAAGTGATGGGCAAAAAGTAGAGTGGTTTTCTCAGCATTCCTGCTGTAAATAATAAAGGTGGAAATCCCAATTAATGGGAATTGCAAGGAGCCAGCAAGATTCTCACTGCAACAGTGGCTTCTCCTGCTTTTTTTTTTTTT